>CABFOV010000001.1:587218-635268 GCA_902141375.1 Timema poppense | reverse complement strand
CTCTTCCTCCACATAAATGCGGGTAAACCTTTTACCAATTCAATTTTACTAATGCCTAACACATTAATACAATTAGTGCATATGCATAAATATCAAAGATGTAGTAAGACGCTGTGATAAATTTAAAAAAAAATGTGTATAGCCTCGACACATAAGATTTGAAGTAAAATTCTTTTGTTTTGAGATAAAAACAAAACCTTAAACTGAAAATATAATTTCTAGTGGTAGAGCTAAATAAAAAGAGGACACATTAATTAATGTGTTTAAGACGATATCCAAAATTGGTATTTTTATCAATAATTTTTATTAATAAGTTGAGTTTTTCAGGACTTGATTCTTTGTAATTCTCTGAAAATTAAATCCTAATATAAACATTGATTTTTATGTAATAAAACATTGTGAGCCATGTCCTACTTTCAATTCAGCCTAACAAAATATTTACACCAATAGGATAAAGATGAAGAAGTTAGAGATTAGAGAGTAGGTTGTTGACATCAGGCCCGCTTTCAAGGAATGTAAAACTAAAAATATACAAAAAACAATTTTACCGGTTGTTCTCTAGGGGTGGAAAACGTTTTCTCTTACCTTATCTGACAAAAATAAAATTAGAGTGTTCGAAAGCAAGACGCTTAGGAATAGGTTTAGTCCAACAAAGAATGAGTCTACTTGGGAAAGGAGGAGGTTACATATTGATGAGTTGCATACCCTTTATTCATCACAAGCTATCGTTAGGATAGTCAAGTCTCATTGATTGTGGTGAGCAGGACATGCAGTGCAATTGGGAAAAGCTAGAGCCGTGTTCAGGGTATGGATAGCAAAACTCAATGTAGATGAGAGGATAACATTAGAATGGACATGAAAGAGAGAGGGTGTAGTGAGGTGGACTGGATGGAACTAGCTCAATATAGGGATGGGAGGTGTGCTTTTGTAAATGATTCAATACATTTTTGAGCTCATAATGCCATATAGTAAGTAAGTACCTCCATTTTTGTAGAAGGTTAAATGGGAAATCCTTTATTAAAAATATCTTTTTAATACACATGGATGGGATCTAAAACCCAATCTGACCACCAGTGAAAAGCAAATCCTAATAGACTCACGTTTACTCCACGCTACCAAAGTTGTGGAATATCATATTAGAAAATACTGTAAGTATATTATATGTTTGCTAAACCATACTATTCTTTATGAATTATTTGAATAACTATAGACATACATTTATTTTATCTCGATTATTTTATAAAGAATTTAATATTAAATAATGAAAAACAAAGCAAAAAATGATTATTTATTAACATACTCATTGGGTAAAATGCCATGGTAGTTTGTGTAAAATTTGTAAATTATATAGAATATATATTTTTGATTAAAAAAATGCTTTATGAATATACGTAGTTTAAAAGTAAATCAAGTATCACACTTGATGCTCATATAGCTATGTTTACCATCAGTGAACGATTCATATGACCAAATTCTACATTCAATGTATTGTATTCATTTCTCTTTTAACTTATTGATTGCACACAAAACAGAAACATATTTTATCTGGAGCCTCCTTCACTTCAATTTAGTTTTAGTTTGTTAACTGTATTCTTTATTTTGTTCATAAGTTGTATCTCTACCAATCACCCCCCCCNCCGCTCCCCCCTTTTTCAGTATTTTAAAATTATATACCTATTGTAACAATCTTAATGGCACATTTTTCGTCGTGTATTTGGATATCTAGGTCCAGCCTTGGGTAGGGAGTGTATGTAAATTAAATTGACTTGTCACACTTAAAAAATCAATATGAGATACATTAGTTTAATGGCGTCTTGGTAAATAGAGTATTAACAAAACTGTAACCTGTTAATGGATAATTTATAAAATGAGTTTAAATTAGTTTTTTACAATAATGTAAAGAAGTGAGAAATATAATTTAAAAATATTTCTGTTTCTAGCAACATATAATAGAATATTTCACATTTTTTGATTTAAAATTACAGTTTGATTTATTTATATTTGTTGGAAAAGTTGTTGCACCACCTAAATGCAAAAACTTACTGTGCGGTGTAAGTTTTTTGGCCTTATTATTTTATTCACAATAGTTTTAATGCAATATCAATAAAGGTTACATGGCACTATAGCTTCATTAGTGGTTTATAGAGAGTAGATTATTTAAAAATCAATATACAGCTCTATTATTAAAGTAAACCGAGACAATTGAAACAGGGACGTTTTATTTTTGATGGTAAAAATGAATAAAATAAATGGTATGACACACAGTGGTACAAACCTTTTCATAGCTTGAAAAAAGTACTTGGTTTTTAGTAGGGTATAAGGTTTACTATCACAAACAAAAGTGTTTTTTATATTAGCTCTGTATATTTTAAGGTTATCCCCCCACCCTTCCTTCGCATTTTGTTCTCCTTCATTTTTAAATTTAATCATTTTTAAGATCCTTATGGTGGTTTGGGATGGACATTATACCCGTCTTAAAAATGTTAATCTTCTACCTCACTTAAAAGTAGTTTATTAATTTAGTTTTGGAAATTTCTAAACACACCGTTTTCCTAAATCCTATTAGAAATATAAAGTATTTTACAATTATCGTGTTATTTGGAATAGTTGCTTTATATTCGTAGCAAAATTCAATTGTATATTTGACTTAAAAGTTTTTTTAAACTTATGACCCCTCACCACCAACCCCTGCTTCCTTATTCCTTAGAGTTGCAATTTAAAACTCTCCAATATTTTGGTTATTTAAAGTGGTTCATCCCTACACCTTTTTGCCAAATCTCAGTTTTATACCAAACATAGAAGTGTTTTTTATTAGTTTTGTAAATTATATTCCTCTTTCACCGCCCTCCCTTATTTATTTAACCCCACGTATGAATGTCAAATTTAAGACTTATTTAGTTATTTGAAGTAGCACTTCAGCCTGCCTGCCAAACTTAAAAAAAATTCTAACACATACAAACGCTGTTTGATCTATTCATACCCTCCTCGCCCTTATTTTATGGTGTCCCACTTATAATTATTTGTATTGAACTTTTATAGTTTTTAAAAGTGTTCTATCCTTCGGCCAAATTTTAAGTTTTTAGTTTTCAGTTCACAGGTATTAAGAAGCAGGGTAAAAAAAAAAGCAAACATGCACAGTACCTAAACCACAATACACCCCATGTTTGTAAATATGACTCTTTGATTAATTTGAGTTTGAGACCAGTGCTTTAGAGTATTCAACCACTGAAGCGGGTTTAGATGGTATTAACTCAACCAAATTTCGGTCATAGAAACACTGAAGCTTAATATAAGCAATCAGGCAAACAATTTTTCTAAAATGGTAAACATTCTAGCCCAATGTAAAATATACTGCTTTCATGATGTTATTAGTTAATCCTCCTTCCTCTCTTTGATGAAGGAAAGGATTCAGGGTAGGTGCATGCGGTGATGGGAGGAGTTTTTAGTTGAGGAAGAGAGGTGGGGTTGTTTGTGGTGTCAAGGAATATTGCGACCTGACAGGGTGCTGGGCCACGTTGTGGTAGGATGCAAATGAACACTTCTACTAGACGGTCCTCCCTACAAGTGAGGGTGAAGGGGGTTTTCTCATGACATAAGTGAGGTGGTAACGATAACGACAGAACCATTTGGAGCATCCGTGGCCGACCACAGACCACCTTTGCTAGTGCGATTCATAGCAACGTGAAGGAAATATTCTCACACGATGATAGTCCACAAGCTATAGACATACTTGCGTAACAACTCGTTGTGTAATACAGGGTACTGGTTCATTCTAAATTGAAGTTGTATACCTCTTCATGTTTCTAAGCGAAAGGAAGATATATGTACTATTTTACATGATACAGTATATTTTATATTATTATTGTTATACCTATTAAAATAAATATAAAAAAATTTAAAAGACATACTCGTATTGTACTACTAATAACATTTACTCCAATATGAATTACATGATAAATAATATTTTAAATTTTAAGTAATATGTTTTAGAGTATATATTAAATTATCTATAATATACAATTCATACAATGTATGTCTGTTTTTCCTTCTAAAAACATTTTTTGAACTTCACGGTGAATTATAATTTTGAAATAAGCATGGAGTTTTCTGAGATTCAAGAAAGTTGTGAGAATATCATAAATCTAAACACTGGGCCAAATCTGTGACCGAAAATTCACTATATTTACTTTATGGGCTAAGAAATCAATGTTGTCCGATCCAGCTGATATTTTATTTTCATGAGTTTATAACACTGCTAAAAAAAAGTATTTATTTTTTCAAAATTCCATTCAGCTTAGCCTAAATCAAAACCTAAATGGTATAAAAAATTTCGAAAATTTCTATTTCCTTTTTAATACTCAAGAAATGTAATATTTGAGGTTTTTCAAGGCTGGTAAACAAGATTTTGTCTTTGGTTTTTCAAAATTCAAACCAAATGACCCTTAATTTGTACCCAAGTTAAAGATAGGCGAGGGTAAGGGAGACATATAATTATATATATAAAAGAATAGGGGATGTATAAAGGCAAATTTGCCAGAAATGTACAGGGAATACTCCAAATAACAGAGTTAGTGTTAAATATTTATATTTATAAGTGGGTGGTGGTGAAATGAGGCGGGGAAAGTTCAAAATTAACAAAACTAAAAGAATAAACAATTTATATGCATGGTAGAAGATTGAAATTTGTTGAGCAGGCGTAAAGACCACCCCAAGTCCGTAAGGAAGGTTTGAAAATTATCAAATAAAAAAAATATGGACCCTAAAATGTATAGAGATTTCTCAAAATTTACAAAAATAAAAAACGTCCTTTTTGTAAGTATATTAGATTATTGGAATATGTTATCAAGTACAAAGTGTTGAATCTAGATAAACAGAAGAGAGTGAACATTAAAAATTCAAAATGGGGGTACAAGCGATTCTCAGGGATGGAAATTTCAACAGGGATGGAAGTCATCAAGGACTTATCAGTGTGGTAAAGAATTGAAATTTGGTGATATGGTAAAAAGACCAAATCAAAAGCACAAAAATTTTCAAATGTGGAATTACAAAATGTGAGGGTGGGTGTTGAGGTAGTAAGATGGGGAATGAGAAGAAATTTAAAATTGATAGAGCAACACCTTTTTAGTATGGTATAAATTAGAAATTTTGCAAAAAACTAGAACATTTATTAAGTTTTTTAATTTAAAAATGAATAAATGAGTTGAAGGAAAGTTAATCATTTCAAAAGATGATATAAAAAACCTTTATAAACTTGTTAGAAAATCTAAATAATTGCAAACAGTTAGTACGACCACCCAAATTAATCAAAAATAAAAAAATTCTGAAAATTGGAAGTTTCAAAATTGGTTCCAAGAAATGGGGTCTCAAAATGTTTTTAGCCAATAATTAAGATCTACTCATTGTGGAATAAAATTTAAACTTGGCATGTAGGCCTAAGTAAATATACCTTCCCGGGTAACCTAATGATGTCTGAATAATTGGAATTTAAAATTTAAAATGAGAAATGTAAGAGCTCTATATTGATACAGATAATGTAGAACATTATTTTCAATGTAGTTGAAAATTCCAATTAGCCTGGCACGTAAAAGACCATATATGATGGCTTAAACTTTTAAAATATCAAAATGGGAATGTGGGAATTAAAATGGCCTTGAGGGAAGGGCAGTAGCTTGAAATTTCTCCCAAAAAAACTATTAGAAAATCTATTCTTGAGTGCGGAAGAAAATTTTAATTTGTTGAATTGGTAAAATTATCACCCAAGATGTCATAAAAGTTGAAAAGTTTGGAAAAAAAAATAGATGTCTTGGAAGTGGATTAAAAGTGGTGGTCCCTAAAAACTGCTAAACTAATAAAAACAATAACTGTTGATTTGGTAGACAACTCTAATTTTGTAGAGGCAGAATAAAAAGCCTAAGAATAAAAAATACAAAAAAGTAAAGATTAATAAGGGATCCATAGCGCTGCTATTACATATCTAAATACATCGAAGAATAAGCTATCTATTGCATATATAGGAGCAAAATAATAATGAAAATAAACAACTTATGGTGGCATAGTTTGGTAAGCCATGAATATCTTTGGTAAACCATGATTATCATTTATTCCATTTGTTTCTATATTAGTATATTATTTAATGTAATATTATATAGTCATCTTAAATTAGAAAATGATGTAATTTTATTATTTCAAATTAGCACAAGCTCCTTGGAGAACACAGACTTGAGTACTAATACATAATAAGTTTTAAATGCCTATATAAATTATAATATACTTTCATATTATTATATACAGAATATGTATTAATATACATTGTAATATGTAATATACTATAGTATATATTATAATAGTCTGTTATTACATTGATATTTTAGTAGATATGTTAATGTTAAAGTGTAAAATTTAGTTAATTCATAAAATAACCAGATATTTCATTAATTATATGACTGGATATGTTAAAATATTAAATAAATACATTTCTTCACACTTTAACTAGCTATTTCATTTATATAATTATACTTACATTTAGCTTTACATATAACAATAGATTATTTATAAAATATTTTATTATATTAAAATCTGGACCAAGAGGTCTGAATTCAAATTGATTCGGACCTTATTAAGGTGTATGATGTGGTTTTTTTTTCAAAAATGTAGATTTCTTTGTGATCTTCTATCGTCTCTCCAGGCGAATGCTGATAAATGCTCAATTTTCTTCCCACTGATTCTCCAATCTTTATGCTAAGTGTTAACTAGTGCTGTTGGTGAACGTACCAAATTTTATATTTAATAAACAGAACTTCAATCTGTCACAATATACACAACTTTTCAATATTTACTTACTCATAGTATTAGGAAATTGAAAGTGTATTGCTTCACTTACAAAACTATGCCATATTCCCTTATCGTAATCTAATCCTATCCAGTCCACCTCATTAAACCATATTCATCAAAGTTTCTTTCTAGTGTTATCCTCCTATCTGCGTCTAGGTCTTACCAACAGTCTCTTCGCATTGGTTTTGACAGTCAATACCCTAAACGCAGGGTTCTAGATTCACCAATTAGCCCTGCATGTCCTGCCCACTGTAATATGCGAGATTTGATTTTCCTAACAATATCTAGTGATGGGTTGCGTGTTTGTAATTTATTATTATGTAATCTCGTCCACTTTCTATTATCTTCATCCTTTTTTGGATCACATATGTATCTAAATACTTTGTTTTTGAAAACAATCAATTTATTTTCGCTATGCAATTTAAGAGGCCATATTTCACAACCATAAAGAGCAAACGATAAAACAATTGTTTTTGCATATTGTGAGCTTTACATTCCTTGAGAGCAATGCGAGAATTTAACCCCTTATTGACCTAGTAATTTATATTTATAATATTAAGCATGTGGGCTACATCATTCGTAGCCAAGTTGTGGAAAGATTAGCCAGTAGTAATCTACCGTTGCCCATGGGAGGCCCGACTATATTAATTGTACATCATTTCCGTGGAGGCTCTTTCCATGTACCGACGAGATTATGATGGTGACAGTGATTATGAGGGTGAGAAAATAGTATAAAAACTTAAATATAACTTAAACCTAACTTACCAAACCCAGGTAACCGTTGGGGTGATTGCTATTTCGGGAAAAATAACTAAGGTACTAGTCGGAAATCGACCCAGGGACCCCTAGACTCGTAACCAGGCGCACTGACCACTACACAATGGGCCCTATTGACAGAATAATTGTATGCATATACCGACTGTTTGTTTGTTTTGTTAATTTCCATTATAATATCCTTATTTCTTGTTAAATTGTTCCATTATATGTGAGCACAGTTTTTCAATAGTGAACTATAAAAATTAACCTTCTCACTAGTTCCAATGGCGTAAATAATTAACATTAATATAGTGTATATTAAATCTAAAATAATTCATTTTTATGTATTCAAGCAGTAAATGCCTTAGTTATTAATGCTTAGGAAATTCTCGCATCTTTTTTCAAATAATTTTTGCCACACCATAAAATATTCTTGGCACTACGCGCAAGTATTAAATAATTGTCTATAAGAGCTGGAAATTAACAGAAAATAGTGTGTTTAAGGTATTAAATAGGATAATTGAAACCAATAACTCGTTCATCAACTAAAAGTACACATATACCTCACTAATCCTTCCAAATAGTATAACGAATAATAACAGAGTGTGTAACTTTACCAATCCTCTTCACAATATATCAACACTTATGGCCAATGCAATGTAAATGGTAAGTAGTTGAGTTTTATTTATAAACTTATAAACAAACTGTTCAAATCCAGCCATAGTGAAACTAATCCTAGTATTTACTTCACTTATATACTGGGCCAACCCGCATTGGTGGCACGTGGACTAAGCTTCATACTCATCGAGTCTTGCTTTCCAATGAATAATAGGTCTGAATTTGAAACCCGGCTTGGTTTATTAATGGTGTTATACATTAATTATTTACCTCTGAACCTCCAAGAAAATTATTTTACATTTCCTCTTACTTTTATTTCTATCATCCCTACCTTATTAGGGTGATTAAATGTTTCTGGGGGATAAGTTGGTCTCGTTTATTTTATGTTCAGTTGAACAAGAACCAATGTTAAAGCATGCAAATATTAAAGAGATGTAATGTTTTGTTCCCCAGAATGTATAAATATTTATATTCCACCATGTCTGATTTTCAGCATTTTTACACAAAAGGATAAGATTATTATAGTAGTTAGAACACAAAGGAAATATACCCCCATTCTCGTTGTGGTGTGGCGAAAAATCATTTAAGAATAAATTTCCTCGTCACATCCGGCTAATATCCTTACCCCAACCTCCCTATGATTAGTAATTCGGCCTAATGCAGGAGTGACTTTTTAATTATGAGGATTACGATATAATTAATTAAATAAAATATTAGGATTAATTTTAATTTGTATGAAATAAACTGATTCTTTATTAAAGTGTGAATAAAAATGAGAGGTGTAGCGTCGGGTGGTGTGATATATCGATTTACTATAGTAGGACGACTTAAGGCAGTGTGGTCCATCTGGCGACCCGTGGGCAAAATTTAGCCCACACTCATTGAAAATGTGGCCCTCACAGTTTGCAGGAGGAAATTTAAAGGGAAACCTTAAATGGTAGATGTGAAATAGATAATGATTTAAAAAAAATGTATGATTGCATTATACTATATATTTATTTAATAAGTACAAATGTGTCAAAGTATATATTTATAATACTAGAATTTTGTGAGTGTTTGTATGCGTTTATATTTCATAGTTTATTTTTGGTAGATTAATAAAACCATATTTGGCATTAAAATTTGAAAGATTCTACCAAATAAAAATACAATCTCTTTTAAAATATTGAAAATATTTGTGTATTAAGTAATTTTTGTAGGTCTATATTAAGTTGATGGGATTACTAAATATATCTTCGGCCCGTAATGTAAACTGCTGATCAGATTTGGTTAGCTGTTGGGAAGAAGAATTTTAACCACTCTTTCTTAAGGTATAAATGGTGGCAGAGCTATGCACGAATTGTATATAAACGAAATAAGTCACTGACTTTGTTATTTCCACACCAATTCTTTCCAGTTGCTTGTTGGCTTGGCCAACATCTATAGCTTCTGATAAATTTCAAAAATAAAAGTTAATTGTTGTAATGATATTATATTTTTTCACTTAACATATTATCAATATGCAAATATGCATTTTTTATGGGACTAAAATTATTAAATACTAATTATTTGTGTTGATGCAGAAAGGAGCTATGTCAAAAGAGTAAACACATATATATTTTAAAAACAAAAGAGCAAGAAAATTAAACTGTATAAATCACTAAGTCCCAAAACATCTAAAATAATATGAATCGATCCAAACAAATAATAAATCAATAATATTGTACTTTTATTCCTGACGCAAATATAAAAATAATTGACTTAGTTTCTTTCTGCACGCAATGATTCAATTTTAAAATATACACTTGCTTAATAAGCTTAGTAAGCTTATTAATAAACTACATTACTTAAAACCAAAGAGTTTTTAGTTTTGATGCACAAATGAAAGCATTTGAAAACAAGAGTAGCGAGAAGGAACTAAGAATTTGTAAGAATGGGTCGTTAAAAAAAAGAACTTCTCTAGCAAGAATCTTGCAGCAATCAATACAAGGTGTCGGACACCACTGGAATTCTAAAGAAGCGCTCAGAAAATGAGTAGAGGCCAGAAAGAAGGGAGATTGCTGGGTTGTTGAAGACAGCATGGATCGGATCTATACTTCATAATACAAGGGGGAAAGAGAGAGTAAGGAATTCTTATAAACGAAATTATCCTCGCATACATTATAAAATCAAATGATTTCACTTTAGTTTATAGGTATTTAAAAAAACCTAATGCATTGATTATATTTAATATAAATTCAACCATTTCCTTGATTCAAGGTAGATATATGCATTTTAACCTTAAACTGATGGAACCTGGCTCATTGGAACTTTTAAAATACATATAATGTTATGTCTTTTTAAAATTCAGGATACATTTATAATCATACTTGATACTTTTTCATACGTGGTGCTTACACTTTTATATATTCGTTGCTTATAACTCTTCGCCAGCCATGTAATTCCTATTGCTTTTGTGTTTAAACTAGGGATAATATTTTTATTTCATATATTTTTTTAAAAAAAAGTTAATTTTGTGTAATTTAATGGAATCGAAGTTATTGATTGAAATATACTGTTTATTATAAAGGAAACATTTTAGTTAAGGGGTTTGTAGCTGACTAACATAAATTAGATGAGATTATGTTTGTTAAAATATAACTATCACATTTTAGGTAAATTCATGGCTTAAATCAGTTCCAAATATATTTTTTTAAGTTCACAAAGACTAAGTGATTCTTGGTAAGGTAAGGAATAGTTTGATTCAATATGATTAAATCTATTTTATGTTTTAATTTGAATTAAGTCCATCTCCTAGTAGGTTTATTAGCTGAAGTGTTTTTTTTATTTTGTTTATCTCCGTACATGTGTTTTTTTGTCCTATTAATTAAAGTATTGGTAAATATATCAAATAAATATATTTAGGTTTGGGAATATCCATATAAGATATGACGAACAATTTTAAAAGTCTCTATTAAACACAGAACAAAAAAAAATCTATCCATATTAATCTGTTTTTAAATTTGCCTCTCATAATTAATTATCTTTCCATTGATATGGACATCTTATTTCTGTATGTGTAACTTATTTGCCGGAAATGGCCTTTTAATTTAATTTAATTTAATTTAATAATATTTAAACAAATTGTTGGTTTAAGCCTACATATAGACAAACAGCGTGTATCAATATCTTCAAATCCATAGTTTGTAAGATGGCTAAAGTATAAAAAACATTACATTAACTATTGTTATTGAATAGCACATAAAAACCACTCGTCGTTCTGTTAGAAAAAAATTATTCCACTTCATTAAAAATAAGCTTTACTCTTTGAACCATGCCACAAAAATGTTAATATCGTCATGAGTGGAGCCACGGGTGGTCTTCAATGCCATGGCTTCTGGTATAAGACATCAACTACCTTATTTACTTTTAGCTGATGGAAAGAACTTGAGATATTAGGTATAGTATTTGTACTGAGATAGCTATTAATATAAAAGTTGACATACAGTGAAACACACTATCTATTATATTGATAGATGCAAAGCAGACACATTAACATGTATATATTAATAAAAAAATATAATAGCTACAGTGACACAACATTTCTAATAATAATCATAATAAAAATAATAATGGGCTAAATATTCATAGAAATATTAAAATAAAAAAAATAGTCTTACTCCAATTTATTTTAAATTTTATTCTTTTGCTGCCAAACATTATTTTTGTCACTTCGTCTCATTACACGTTACATCTATACGCATACTTGCTAATATAATGTGTTAGAGATGAGGAAGGGTGAATTTATGGCTATATCCGCATTTACGTGGGTCAAGATTATAACATCACTTAGGCAAATTCACCCTGAATAAATCCAACCGGGATTTGAACCCCACTATCCTTGGTAACGGACATACAGTCTATTGCGAGAGTGCCATCTTTGACAATTATAATAGTGAGGTTTTTGACTTATATTTGAATTAATAATATAGAGATTAATTAAAGATAATATCACATTTGTTTCAACAAAATAATAAATAAGACAAAATTAATACCTATACTAAATTAGTACTCTATTAACTATTATATATTTTATATAACTACAAATTTCAATTAATTTAATTTAAAAATACGTATTTCTATTTGTACACGACTTGAAAAATATATTTAAACTATTGATGTGCTTAGCCCAAAGCTCGTGGTCTCTAATCACATGTCCAGATGAATTTTGAGCTAAGCATTTTAATTAAATTGCTAGGTTCAAAAAATGTATGCTTGTATAGTTTGATCAAAATGTTTAGTTTGTAATAAATAAATATATATATAATAAACAAGCAAATTGTAAGGTTTTAATTCTGCAAGAATATCAATAAACCTTCAAACGTTGTCAAACTGCCTCTGAAATAACATTTAAGATTCGAAATCAAGTGACTTGGAGATTATTTTAGTTTGTTTTTTTTAATTTTAAAATTTATGTTTGTTGGTGGGTTTTAAAAGAAAGAAAGAAATATTTAAAATTACACTGACAAGGTTAGCCCCAGTATACCCTGTCTGAATTCCAGCTCCAAATTTTTCGTTAACGGTAAGAATAATTTATTTTTGTCACAACATCTTGCAGCCCATTCACGCTATACATATATGTACTAATAACGTTAGTATGTTAGGGATGAGGAAAGTTTCATTTAAAAGAGGTGCACTTACATTTACGTGGAAGGAGAGTGAAGAACCACTAAAGAAAAAATATCGTCAAAACACCAACTACTAATTTGAGCCTTGAAATTCCCATCATCGACAGTCGAGTCTATTGTGAAAGTGACGCCAAAGAACGTTCACCCAACGAAGTGGGTGGCAGGAAAGTTTAAAGCAAATCTAACACCTTAGATAACTTGGAAGCCATTGAAGATTTGCTCTGTATTCACTTGACAAACCACAGAATCAAGCTAGAAAAAAGTGATTCGTTATCTTATATGAATTTGGTCTTGAGCGTTAATTATTCCTAGCTTTTCTAAGCGACTTAAAAACAGCACCAAATAAATAAAAGAAACATGGTTTTGAAATGGGTATCTAACTTGTATCTTTGTACTCTTAGGACTCTTTCTGAAATTTCTTAGCTTACTTAAATGGCATGGTTTACCAACATATAATTAAAATTACATTTATTGGCTATTATTCCAAAATCTGATCGTATATTTGAAGTGCGCCTTAATAAAAAAAAGTGATAATTGCTACTACAAGTCATTTTATGAAAACCCATAAACAATAACCCTTGTTAGGCAAGTTTTATATGTTCTGTTATAAACCAATACTGCGTTAATCGAGGAATATTAATAATTCACTGATGGTATCACTGATAATTTAATTATATCATGATAGTTATAGTAATGATTTTGGTAGGAAAAACAGCATTTGTTAGTTGTTATAGTTACTTAAACAACTTTAATATATTCATATATCAAGTCATATTATCTGCAACTTTCCCTTTTGAAATATCTATTATAAGTAACTGTAAAATAACGCAAATAATATAGTTAAATTTTATCACTTTTGGCCGGCTGCAAAGAAGTATGTTGGAATTTGCCGAACCGTTCTTCAAACCAAAATAAGCGTAAACTTTCAAACCCGTACATTGCTATTGTAGTCTGTATATTTCCATATAGTTGTGTTTGGCTTAGGTATATTATGTGTGTGTTTATTCTAGAATGAGTCATTTATATAAACAAGGTGATTTTCTTTTAAGTTGTCACAGCGAAATATCTAAAAAAAACTCACTTAAGGAAAAAATCATACAAATTTGCTTGGTTTTGAAACAATGACATGATGGAATAATTTATTTTTTATTTAGTGGACGTCTTCAAGGTAATCTCAAGTTTTTTTTAAAAAATAGGATCCTGTATTTTTTTATTTCGGAATCGTATTGTACGAAAATAACTTTTTCCTGAAACTTTTTTACCTGAGATCTAATTTTTATGATATTTTATGAATTAAAAAAATAGGTATGATGTTTATGGAACGGTTTTTACTTCAATTTATCACCTGCTAGAATCTGTAGAGTGTAAACAAATGCGAGCGAAACTTTCTCAGAAACAAAACAAACGTTCGTTCATAAGGATTGAAATGATAAATTGGTCTACCTAATAAGTTCACACGATAAGTAGACAAATTTCAGATGTTGATCTTTATGAAAAAACGTTCACATTAAACAGAATACATGGTTATTCATAACCTGAAGTATTTTTACTTAAGGTAAATCTACGTATTTTGCGCTATATAGTTTATTCTGTTGCTGGAAAAAAAAATTAATTGATTTTTATTTATCGTGAAAGTAGAAGAAATGTTAATGGTGCTATTCTAATATACGCCGATCATTTTTCCCGAGAGAAATGCACCGTCACGTAGATCTTTTTATCGTGTAGTTAAAGAATTTGTGGGAATTGGTAGTGTTCAAACGAAGAAAAGGAACAGCCGAGCAACTGTAACCGGTGAATATAGTGAGATCGCAGTGCTAGACGCTGTAGCTCATAATCCTCATAAGTTTCTCGTGCGATTTCTAGTGATTTAGGAATATCCAAGAGTAGTGTGCTCTAAATATTGGAGCATCATAAATCTCATTCTTACCACGTGTCATTGTATCAAGAGCATCATGGAGAAAATTTTCTCAGTCGAGTGGCATTCTGACCATTAATTGGCACTTGAACAAGTAAAAATGAATATAAACTTTTATCTGAAAGCATTATTTTAGGATGAAATGAGTCTTACGAACATGGAAAAGTTTATTGACATAACAAGCATTATTGAAGTGCAGAAAAACTAGGATGATATACCGACAACTCCAGAAAACATGATGGAACAAATTAGAATTGCTTGCAGAGAAATTGATCGAGAAACTCTATTAAATACTCATATTCTTTTATAAAGCTAATTGGAAAGTGTATCGAAGTAGAAGGTCATCATTTTGAATAATCGTTGTATATTAATATTTTGACCCTTAAAAACGAACGTTTGTTTTTTGTTTGTGAGACCATTTTGCTCGTATTTGTTTACACTATACAGATTTTAGTAGGCAATAAAATGAAATAAATATAGTTATAAAAACATCATTCGTATCTCTTTACTTTATTAAACATCATTAAAAAATAGACATCTGGTAAAAAGGGTGTCGCACAAATGTTACTTGTTTTGTACCGTAGAATATGATTCTGCAATAAAAAAATACAGGATCCAATTTGAAAAAAAATAGTTCACCTTGAGATGACCTTGAAGATGTCCACTATTTAAAAAATAAATTATGAAATTTTGTCAGCGTCTCAAAACCAAGCAGCTTTGTATGAGGCTTTTTTCTTAAATGTTTTTTTAAAGATATTTTATTTTTCCAACATAAAAAAACCTAAATAATCTTCTCAGTCATTGTAAAAACCACTAAAGAGAGAATAAGTGGTTGAATACCATTTTTAATTAATTAAGACAAATATATAAATGATTCATTTTAGTATAGTCCCTATAAATAAACGAGTCTGCGTCTAGGTCTTCGCAATGGTCTCTTATCATTGGGTTTGCCAGTCAATACTCTAAACACGGTTCTAGATTCTCCCATTAACGCTACATGTCCTTTCCACCTTAATCTTCGTGACTTGATTATATTTTATACACATAATTTATAAAAAAACTTACGTAATTAAAAATATCATTTATCAAATATGACCAGTTGGATAGCTAGTAATATTTAATTGATTGCTCAACTTACACTTCTATCAAATATAAAATATCGGAGGACTCTGTAAATACATAATTATATCCTCTATACTAATCAATCATCTACAAACGCTGGAACCATATATCTACTCATAATAACCTTTTAAGCCCATATACAACTTTTTTTAGCCCCCTAAAACGAGTATATCATTATCTATCGTATGTTTCTCAGAATAAACAAAACAATGTGCTAGCACCTGAATAACACTTCAGATCTCAAATTTGGAAAGTACTTTTATAATCACTGTTCCTTACTAGTGGAAATAATTTATTTATAGTTTTATTGAAGATTACAAAATATCCCAGTCCTTACAAAATAGGTTATTGTTAACATGTCAAATATTGTAGCAATATTTTATTTTGCTGTAAAAACTATTTGCGTCAAGATCTTTGATTATATCTGTCTCTCTAAAACAACTGTTTCTTAGTTTCTTAGGCCTTAGGACTTTCACCTAGTTCTGTGTCACGAGACTGGATTCACGTTCTTGTTCCTATTCCATGTTCCCTGATGCATATTCTGATGATTCCTGTAATAGAAGCAAAAGAACAAATTAAATAATGTACTGACCGACAAGAGAGAACACCAATATTTGAATTGCGTGTCTTAACATTTCGTAAAAATACTTAAGAAAAATAACAGATTAATAGGCCTATACAACCAGATAATGAACATGTCCTTCATACGTAGAATTAAATATTCCTACTTATTCTAAACTTAGTTTACTTTGAAAACAGTATTCTTAATCTTCCAGATTACAACAGGAAGCTCTAACTTAGTATATAGCCTAGTAAACTAGAACATACTTCCTTATAGAGTAAACAGGAATAATTACAATATTTCATCCATAAACCTTTACAAACAATCTTGAAGTATCTTGTGTTTTCTTCTAAGTGCTCCGTCTTGGACTTAAGAGTGTGGGCTATGTTCGCTTCTGATACATGTCTTAGAAATCATTTTCGTAATTGAAAGGGCAACATTCAGTCTGTATTACACCTATTTAACCAAATATTAATCTTATTCGCTACTTTAAATCAATGATAATGATCTTAAATATATAAAAATTGAGAGTGAAGTTTTTATCATAATGAGTAAAATATAAAAATTATCGTAAACTATTAGACTAAAAATAAATAAACACTTTTCTAGAGAGGATTATAAAATTTGGAGCCTCAAAAGAAGTCATGCGAAGTAGATTATTTTTTAAGATAATATTCATGATAAAAACCTTTTACAATTACAATGTCATAACCACAATTGGATCTGCTTATGATATAATGTAAATGTATAAAAACAATATTTTATGGCTATGGTAATTACATTTTCCAATATAAGAAATGTCATTTCAAGTCCCTATTTTTCTGTAAAGCCCTATCAGGTAAAAGTTAGACTACTTTGACAACATAAGATATTGTGCTACCAAAATTGATTATTTTAAATATCCGCCTTAGTGGCGTGGTTAGATAATGCGCTAGTTTAGTGTTTAGTTAGACTGCTGAGGACGGGGAAATCGAGGTTCGAATCTCGCTAGGGTAAACTAGGGTGTTTTTTCCTAAATGTTTTTCTACTCTCCTTCCACGCAAATGCGGGTTCACGTCCTTTACATTAAACCATTCCAATTCCTAGTCCATTAGCGTAGTTAGTAATTAAGCGTATAAAAGAACGGGTAGTGAGACGCACTGGTAAATAATAATAATAATTATAATAATAATAATAATAATAATAATAATATTTGAAATATTGAAATATTGACTGTGTCTATTAACAAATCACCCACTTCGGTGGCCGCATGGTTTGAGGTGTCACTCTCACAATAGGCTGGACTGTCGATAACGGGGAGATCAGGGTTCGAATCCCGGTCGAGTGTACTGAGGGTGGTTTTCCTTAAATGGTTTTCGCCTTTCACTCGCAAATGTGGGTACACTTACTATAAATTCAACTGTCCTCATCCCTAAAATATTATTAAAAATAGTAAATATGAACGTAACTGAACGTGTAGTTAGAGGCAGTGCTAATAGTTAAGAATAAAATATTACTTATACGAGGGGATTTTTAACAAATTTACTTTAAAAAACTAATATAATTTACAATATACATGACAAAAATTACACATTAATTTGATCAAATAATGTATACTCAACCAGCTTATATTGCAACA
Organism: Timema poppense; assembly: GCA_902141375.1. Classification (NCBI taxonomy): domain Eukaryota; kingdom Metazoa; phylum Arthropoda; class Insecta; order Phasmatodea; family Timematidae; genus Timema; species Timema poppense. The sequence goes on along the minus strand of CABFOV010000001.1, from coordinate 617,200 downwards.
AACAATTTGTTTCTTGTAAATATAATAATATAATCTATATGGATACATTCTTGCATTTATTTTTTCTGCAAATTAATTCCCCGAGCTATTTGAATACATTTTCATGTGTTTAACAAACCAAACTTTCCCTGTAAAATTTAAGTAAGCTTGATGTTATGTTGTAAAATATTACGTCGATTTTACACAAGGTAAGGTTTACATACACCTAATTTTATGCATCATATTTAATTGTGTACTAACCCCTAAATATACTGATTAGTTTTTAGTTATTTGTTTACATTTATTATATACAATATAACAAGTTTTTATGTGACAAACATGTCTGCCTTGTTTTCCCGAATAGCCTTTGAATCATGATTGGAGCTTTATGTCAATGCAATTCAAATTAAATTCATATCTATCTTATATTTTATATATTTTTACTTTATAATGTCATAGTTAAACAATAATTAAAAATAATTTTAACATTATAGCTTATGTTCAACGTTTTTGGATTTTAGTGTAAATTTTAGTGATTTAAATCATATACTATTATAGCGTTGTTAAATTATATGTATGCCTGCTAATTCTCTAAAATGAGACTTTGTAAATTTAATATCTGACTGATTGGGTATGGTTGGTATTTTACTCAACAAGCAAAGCATGGTTATGGCACGTTTTTAAAATTATTATTTCTTAACTAGAGCTTAAATAAGTTGCCTTTCCAAAACTAAAGTATTTAAAAAAAAAATTATAAATACAATGGTTTTGAATCAATCCTAATTGTGTTTCCTTAACAGAATTTAAATGCCAAGATCACGATCGACTTTATGTTCACATAACGTAACATAGTGTAAAAGTTCTCCTCGTGCCTTTAAATGGAAACCCTCAAGATTCAGATAAATTAACGTACACTTAACGTTCACTTAACTTAAAAGTTGTCCAGGGGAGAACTTTTATGTTACTTGAACATTAAGTGAGTGTACCACGTGCTCTAGCTTGCCAATCACTTTACAAGCAACGTCAACTGGGCTACTTAGTACGTCATTAGTTTTTTCATGCAATGCAAATGGCTTCTTGCGAACTCTTTGTTGTAGTCTCTTGTTACACTTTATTTTGTATATCTATTACAAGAACTTGTAGCCTAATTAGCCCTAAATGCTTGGGTTTCATTTTAGTGAACAATTTTTTCAAACAGTTCAAATCCATTGTCTATGTTCTACTATTTTCTTTTACGTTAAGTATTGTTACGTTACGTTAGGTGAATCTTGAACACAAAATTGTTTTTATACATTGGGTGATTACTATGTTACGTGAACGGTAAGTGTATCGTGATCCCATAATAACACTACACAATAAATGCTTAAGATCACTAGTTCGAGTTGAATACAACTTACCATTGTTTATCATTCGCTCTCAAAATTCGCTAATTATTACCATCATTCAATAAGTTGGTAGTCAACGTGAAGCGAGAAAGGGCCAGTATATTCCTTCAGTTTTAATGCAAAAGCTTTTTTTTTTTGGCTAAATTATATAAAATATTGCTTCAGCACAAACATAGAGTTTAATTTTCTTCACATGTTGATATTATTATTATTATTAGCACCGCGTCTTACTACCCGTTTGGGTTACACGCACTTACGCTAATGTGTAATGGTAGGGTGATTGTGAGATGAAATGGGGGACCTACAGTTTAACGTGGAATCCGAACCACGGTGGAGGCCTGGCATTCCCCACATTCACAAGATGTTTTGTCAGAGGTGAAGGAAGGGTTTAGTAATCAGATAAATCTGTGCCCGGACCGAGGATTGAACCCCGGGCCCCAGCACAGAAGTCTGACACCATACCCCAAGACCACCAGGTCACCCCCACATGTTAATAGCAACATTTCCATTAAGAGCAGAGCGGCGTTAGGTGAAAAACTTTTTAAATACAGAGAAAAGGTTGTCATTAAATTCCAGGACACCCTTGAAAGATATTAAAGAAATTTTGAGGTCACCAGGTAGATAAATTTAAATTCTACATTTGTTCTTTAGTAGTTTTTTATTTATTTTGCCCAAAAAAAATGTTTAGCCATAAGAACTTCAAAAACACTGGCTTTTTCTCGCATCCCCTTCCACCCCAACTTTACTCATAATTCTGAAAATTAAATTCTGCCAGAGGTTAGATTGTGTGCAAACCAATAAAGCCTAAGTTATCTTGTCCCCAACAGGAGGACCAAATCATTTTATAATTCACTTAATCAAATATCTCTTCGCTTCCATGGAAAAATTGTCTGAGGCGTCAGTCACGCGACAAATTGGACTGCTGTTTACAGGGAGATGGGATTATAATTCTGATCGTGGGTACGGTGGTTGGCTTATCCCAAATTATGAAATTATTTGCAATTTTTCCTCCGCGCAAAATGAGGGTACATTTTTCCAAATTATAACATCCTCAAACCTTAAACATTAAATTAATTAAAAAATTATATTAATAGACACTAATATGGCACTATTTAAAACTAACCGGCACAATATTATATAGTAGTGCTTTTAAATAAAACTTTTGTTTACTGTTTTTTTCATTGTGTCTCATTATCCGTTCGGGTAAGGCTAATTATTGGGGACGAGGAGCGTTGGATTTTGAAAAAATGTTATCCGTATTTACGTGGAATGAGAGTGATAAACCATTCATGGAGAAAAAAACTCAATGCGCCCGAATGAGATTAGAAGCGCAATCTTCAATTCATCGGTAATATAATCTATTGCCAGAGTGATGCCTTAGACCAAAATTCGCTAACTCAAATCCCAGTTGATGAATCTGGCCCGCTTGTTCGAAATACTGTACTTTAATATTACTCCTACTATCCGGCCTGAAGTCTTACACACAAAAGTATAGTACAGTAGTTTAACTTTAGTGTGCATATAATTTTGAATAACAAAAAAAAAATTAAATAAATTTCAAACAGAGATATTTTTTTATCACTTTAAATACTTGATTGTTGGAAATTTTACTAACATAACTTAATAAATACTGCTTAGATAATTTCGATAAACCACATAAACATTTGGAAGATAAAACTTAGGTTTTTAAATAATGTATATATATTTTAATGGTTTAAAATACTTCATCCCTAGAACCATTAGAGTAATCAGTATTTAAGCGTATAGCCAGAACGGGTACTAAGATGTGGTATTTAAAAAAATATAGCTTATGTTATGAATATAGAGATAGTAAAATAGGTTCACTTTAAAGTAGAAATTCAAGTGTGTATTTTAAGTGATCCCAGTTGGTTGGTCCACGACCCACTGGTTGGGAGACGCGCCCTCAAGCAAGTCAAGTCCGATGGGAAATAGAAGGTAGATGGAACAAGAGGCCCTTAATTCTCCCTTGAAGTGGAAACCCAAACCAATATCCCCTGCACTTTTTAACTTGCTCTCCCGTCACCCCTTGTACAACCAACCCCCATAATGCCCCACGACAGACATCACTGCCTTCAGGCACTACCACACCACTCAAATACTCCCTCCTACCCCCCATTTCCCTCTAAACTCCCCCACAAAACACTCCAAATTTGGCTTCGTTAACATTTTAACGGCAATTTGACAGCTGTCTTGTGCAGTGACGTCACAGTCACAGCAGACGTCAATCTTTTCCAACTTTCCAATCACACATTTCGTTGGCGTGTTGACAACATTTCCAAAGAAAAAAGATTACTCTGAACGATTTTTTTAAATCAAATATATTAATATCTAGTTTTTAAACTTACAAAAGGGTTAAAAAACCAACAGCTCATTTAGTTTGACATCCTATCCCAGCCAGTAGTGCGTCTGCATGCCAAGCTTAGGGGTCTTTATTCGATTCGTCGCATTGCTGAAAATAATATAAATGGTGAAATTGGGCGTTCCCCTTTCACTATGATGAACAACAGCTAAGAAACTGGGCGACTGGTAGTTGTTTTGTTTAAATAAATAGGTTAGTCTGCCAGATATATTCTGATATTATCATTTGGCTCATAAAGTGGACGTTAAGTATTCCAAATAAATTAATAACTGTGTACTTGGGCCAATTCCAAAGTTTTTACACAAAATAAAAATGTAATTGCCCTCATCGGCATGAGGGCTAAACTTATGGCTCATCTCGTCTGATTTGATAGTGATGGTCTGTTTGTGGTTCGACTATTGTCCTAATATAATTAGATTATATTTTTCTAAATAGTTTCCCAATGTGCCCTTGTGCAAATGCTGGTATAATTATTTTAAATACTACACTAACTAATAGAATACCAATACCTATAAAATGATTAAGTATAGCATTTGCGGTTATTTACACACTTTTTTTCTAGATTATTTTTAACGCCACGTCTTAATATCTGTTCAGGTTGTACGCACATCGAGTATTATAAAATTATACATTAATTTAGACATTTATTATCTCATTGTATTGGTTTTCGTCTATTGACTCAGTATTTACTTTATCTTATCGTTTTCAATTTGGAATTTAAAGATGATAAGGGAACGTAGGGACAAAATTGCTTTTCATTAATTAATATAGGCCTATTTGGCAAGTAATGCAATCATTGAATATAGTAAAAATAAATCCTTACATCATATTACTTGTTCAAAACAATAATCAGTTTAAACTTTATTTTTGTCCTTCCCATAACATGACGGAGAACCTTTTATATAATTGAACACTGAGCCACTCTTGCTATTTTAATATTATCTAACATTATAGTTTAATCTGCAAAGAGGACATTAGCATGAAACCGTGATAGTTGAAAACCTTTGGTCCAAAGGATTTAATTTTGGACATTTAAAATTAGACAAAATCTCCAAAATATGTCCTCATTCTACTAAAATACACACTCGCCTCGGTGGCGTAGTTAGCTAACGCACTAGTTTCATGTTAAGCTAGACTGCCGAGGACGGTGAGATCAAGGTTCGAATCTTGGTCGGGTGAACTGGTGATGGTTTCTTAAATGGTTCTACACTCCCTCCGGGCAAATGCTTGTTCACTTCCTATAAATTCAACCTTCCCAATTCCCCAACAATTAGCGTAATTAGTACTTAAGAGTATAGCCCAAACTGGTAGTAAGACGTGATACTAAATAATAATAACTACATCAATCAGGTTAAATTAAGAGTTGAACTATTTTTCCATGTTTCAAAAATTCTATACATCTTACATAAGTTTCATATTTAGCATCACCCACTTCTTATTATCCGTTCGTATTATAAACCTATTTAGGCCTACTAATTATGCTAATATGTTAGAAATGATGAAAGTTGAATTTAGAGGAAACATATCCGAGTTTTCATGGAGAGATAAATCCTTTAGAAAAATCCAACCTTAAAACAACCCGCAAAGATTCGAGCTCCGATCTCCCCGTCATCGAAAACCCAGGATATTTCGATAGTGAAGCCTTAGTCCATTCTACCACTGATGTGGGTAATACAAGGTTTATTAATCACTTAATTAAGGAGGATAGGATGAGGGGGGACATTTAATAAGAAATGTAAACTTATTTACGTGCACAATACAAGGGAGGAAGAGATCCTATTGAAAATAACATTTAGAGTTCCCCAGCCTGGATTCGAAATAAGTATTATTGCGGCATACCATGATAGAGAAAGGAGTAAACCTGTAATGACCCCTTCACACATACTATTTTCCAAAATGCAAGTAAAATATGTATCATATATTTAAATTAATTTCATTAAATTTTATGGTCAGCCTGTATTTTACTCCCAGATGTGAAGTGAAATTAATATGAACCATCACCTTTTTCTAATTCCACGAATGTGTTTTCTCAACGTGGGTAGAGTATGTTTTATTATTTTACTGTAAATATATTTAAAATAAAACGGTAACCCCTTTTTATTTTATTGATATAATGTAATTCAATGAAATTCAAAATTGTGTAGTTTACCCAATACTATCAACAAAGAAATTTGAAACATTTCACCTCAAGTTTTATCTATGACCTGGGTAGTATTAAATCAACACTTTAAGATTTAATCACGAGCTGACCTCGATGGTCTTGGTTTAAAGTGCTCGCCCCAGGACCCAATGTTCATGGGTTCATACCCAACTGAAGTCATTGTATGTTTCTTGAGCGATAAAAACCCGTAGCACAATTATTTAATTCGGTGGGGAAGTAAAGCTGCCGGTCCCATGTCGATTGCTTCATGTTAACCCTGGAATGTATGTGAAAATACTTTTCCCGGGAAAATTAGTGGGCCCTTTTGCTCTCGCTCATTGAAATTCTTTTGCGCAATATAATTAGTTAGTTCAAAGAGTGCAACTTAAATACATAAAATAATTAAAATGTATAGCACAAACGTGACTAACAGCTGCTACTATTTCGGCTAAAGTGATAGCTCACTGAATATTGTCTCAGGTTTAGAGTCTGCGGGTGTATGTAATTGCAATCATCATGCGCACCAAAATGACTTTCTCCCTTGCTTCATTTTTCCCCCTGTATCTTCTTGTTGGGTAATAGCAGACCTCCCTTTGTAATAAATTTACGTCAAAACATTCCTGGTGCATACCCCCACGTCCTTAACACCTTTCATCAGTAATCCATTAAGAGTTGTATTTTGACATTTCTTTTTTACTCACTTTTTACGTGCTATATGAAAGAATTTACAGAAAAAATACACATTAAGGAACTAATTTATACAAAAACAATCTAGTCTCTTACTCAATTTCTTCTTCACGCAACACATTTTTTATCGTTTGTTACACGAGTATTTTAAATATTGGTGATAAATAGTTACGATTAATCTAATTTTTGAATAAGAATACAAAACGATTAAGGACAAACACAACCATGAAACAAAACCAAAATCCAGACCGAGATTCATACCTTGATCTCCCCATCATCTGCAGTCTAGTCTATTGCGATAGTAGCGCCTTTAACCTTTAATATTATAGTCTAAGGAGTTTCCATCCCAGAACTAACCCTATATCCATTTCAAGTCACCTTAACATTTTCATCTGAGGGGGTTATTATTGCGATGTAGTAAATATCTCGAAGATATCTTAACTCCTTTCTTTTTACAGATTTTGATTTGGAAGATCATTTTATGTTTAAGTACAATATTTGTATTCATAATAAACAATTTTATGTCAGTGTACAGTTTCATCTTCTTAACCCCTTACTCCTTATTTACTACGGAAAAATTATTTACCTAAACTCAATAATATTTTACTAATGTGGATAAAGTGAACTTTCTTAACACCAGATTTTATCCAACCATGACTTAAATACAATATTAACCTGGTCCAGAATCCTCAGTACTAAACAAAGGCATATCTAAGTAATAATAAAATTGTTCCACACCAATACCAAATTATTCAAAGTTCAACCCTGCTTGACGGTTACTCTAAATGAAATTAACAACCCTAGCCACCTAGTTACAGGAACGAAAAATAAAATGAGGTCAAGAGCAATGCTAAGTCGCGTCACAGACGTCCAAATAAGCCCACGCTATTTATAATAATATTTGTCATTCTAAAAATATTTTTGACTCCAAAATTCAAGTGAAAGTTTTGAAAAAAGTATTTTTAAATTTCTAAAAAGATCACGAAAAGTTAAAAGTGGCTTATTTTCAAAGACGTTTCTTGTGAAATTTTGCATTTTAAAGATAAAGTAGCAATGGTTAGAAACAAATAACCATTTTTAAGATGGTTCCTATAGAAAACACCAAAATTAATGAGTTTTTTTTTATTTGAATCTTAAAACTGCCATTATCATAAGGAATACCACATGGTGAGGTATCTCATTTCAAATAAGCACCTTGTTTAAGAATGCTTCTCAATAGGCTCAAAGAATCCATTGGTGTTAATACTATCCCAATACCAAATTACAGTTCATAAAATGGAAGATGTGAAAACATTGCATTTGACCAAGTCTATCGCTGACATTCCAATATTTAGTTCGTTCTCCCCCTTTATACCCGTTACTTTACTGGGGTGTCATCAAAGCTAGGGGCTTCATTCCTTCAGAGAAGATTATATATTAACCGGGTGAGGGAGCCATAACTCGTCCGTTCTCCCCTCCCCTCCCCTTCCGTCTATCACCGCAATCCCCATGGCATTCTTCGGCGCACAGTTCGCTAATTACCCGGTAATAAACACCGCCAATCAACTGAGTCTTAGATGCGCTCCAGTTCCTAGTGAAATATGGCAGCCCTCGAGCTTAGCCACTCGAGCAGTTGGAGAAAGGGTAGAAATTCAGAGATAGAGAAGAAATTGACTTGACTTTGCTACTTGCTTGCTCGTTAAGGGATTCACTTTTTGAAGATGATATTCTTGGTTTTCAGCCAGCAAATGCAAGGCAATGTGTTATTCTACTTTGAGATATTTCCTCCTTGGGTTATTGTACAACACATTCTGCATCTCCGATTCATCCAATCGATTAGTCAAGATTTCATTAAGGGTTATTTAAATCTTATTAATACTCATAGATGTGTTTATAATAATTTCACGCCTTTTGTTCCTCGGCTACAAAAATAATTTAAATATATAATTCATGCTTAGATTTTATAATCTTAAAGGATTATAGAATAGATAATGTATCATTGGTTTTAAATTGTACTTAGAATATTACTTAGTTTATTACCATAGATGAATAGTATTTAATATATAATAATAATTTAGCACCACGTCTTACTACACGTTCGGGTTATACGCTTTAAGCACTAATTACGCTAATGGATTAGGAATTGGGAAGGTTGAATTAGAAGAAGTGAGCCCGCATTTGCGTGGAGGGAGAGTGAAAAACCGTTTAGGAAAAACCACCTCCAGTTCACCCGACCGAGATTCGAACCTCGATCTCCCCGTCCTCAGCAGTCGACCTCAACACGAAAAGCGCGTTAGCCAACTACGCCACCGAGGCGGGTAGTATTTAATAACTTAGCCTAGAAATCATGATTTTTTTTTTTTCAAAAAATGAATAAATAATTTTAAATATGGCTAACACAAAAATAAAGCTGAAAGATCTATCACGTATTTCTATAACGTAGAATTAGAAAACATTCATTTTAAGTTTTAAAGTTTAAAGTTTGTAAGTTTAGAATAAGATAAAATTGTAAGAAACATAGATCCAGCTATCATCGAATAAATAAAGTCATTTCTAAAATGACCACAGACGTAAATGCTCAAAATGAGGATAGATCCAATGGTTGTGATGCTTAAGTTTGCTATTCATAAAATCTATTGAACTCAAGGCCTCCATGTCATTGCATTTATTCAAAGACTTCTTCCAACTATGCCAATTATACATTTTTTCTCCACAATGGAACAACGCCCTTATGTTACGTACAAGTAGACGGAAGGTGGGATGGAAGGTGATGCGAGAAAAAGCCAGTGTTTTCTCAATTTTTATTGCAAAACATTTTTTTGACCAAAATAAATAAAATGTTTCTCCAGTACAGACATAGAACTTAATTTTCTTCACACAGTTATAAAACAACAAATATTGACTATCTGTGAAAGTTGTCATGGAATTTAAACACCACCTTAGCCCTTCATTTAAAAAGTTTGTCATCTAATGCCGCTATTCTCATGACAGACATTCATTCAAGAACTGTTGACATCAACTTGAGAAGAAAATTAATCTATATGTTTGTACTGGAACAGTATTTGACTTATTTTAACCAAAAAAGTTTTGATCTAAAAACAGCAGAAACGTTGGCCTTTTCTCACCTCGCCTTCCATCCCGCAAACTTACCTTGACGGTTTACACTATTGTGCAGCTTATAAGATAGGGGCATAATGCAATCAGTCATGGTGAACGTAATGTACAGTACATACATGTAAAATAATATGTAAATGGGAACTCTCCGAGATTTGTCATATTGAAATTAGTACTACTACAATAAACAATATACTATAGACACTATTAGGCTACTTTTAACTATTTATAATCTACCTGGTGGAGTAGTAAGCTAACAATATATTTTCGTGGTGAGCTAGACTGCCGAGGACAGAAAGATCGAGGTTCGCGTCTCGCTTGGGTGAACTGGGGCGGTTTTTTCCTAAATGGTTTTCTACTCTCCCTCCACACAAATGTGGGTTCACTTCCTCTATATTCCTTCTTCCCAATGTCTAGCCCATTAGCGTAATTAGTACTTAAAAGTATACACCGAACGGGTAGTAAGACGTGGTGCTAAGTATAAACTATTTAAACATTGATGCTATTGTAAGCCAGGAGTCTTTTTATCCCCCACTGTGCCTTGGTGCCTGTCCAGGCTATACACATACATTAATTACGCTAGTTTGGTATGAATACGGTAGATGTAACTTTTGAGGAATAGTATCCGCACTCTCGTGGAAAGTGAGTGTAAAATTGCTTAGAAAGTAACACCCCAAAGCACCCGACCTTGATTCTATCCTTGATCTTCGATTCGCCTTCAATCAGTTAATATCACATCAAAATCAATCAATCATCAATCAGTTTACCCATCACAAATACGGTTTTTTAATGTCATAAAAAAATTGTTACACATTAAAGAATTGTAGGAGGACACTTTTCAACCTTCAAAGAAAGTCTTACCTTTCTATGTCAATTTTTGAACAAGTTTCCCCACTATCTGAAGTGTACTAATCCTATTTGCATAGAATATGGTACTACTGTAAGGTTAAGGAGAGTTTTAGTAATAGATTATTAATCTTTTTGTAAAAAAATATTATTCTTATTAAGTATAAGATTCGTATTATATATTTAAAGTAAAACATAAGAAATAGTAAAAAAAAGTATTTATGATTAAATTTGAAAAGACAACATTAATGTTTAAACATGTTTTAGTTGTTTTTATTGTTTAACTTGTGCTTTCTGAATCAATTCATTATGTCAGCACACGATTTGCAAAATAAATTAATTATATTAAAGACTAAACACCAGGTTCTCAAAAAAAAAAAAAAAAGCGGAGGCGCTGATTTTACTCATTAAATTTGCAGACATATTAGAAAATCCACCATGGACTCTAAAATTAATAGACAGACTCACTACCGACTGAGCTAAAGTGTCGGATTATAATATTATTTCATTTAAACGACTACACCATGGCAGAGAAAAGTGAAAGCTTGATAAACAATACTTACTTAACATTGATATTGGCTATATTTTACATTTCTAAAAAGTTATTAAAGGAAGAATATTTAATATTTGTCAACACATATATTTTTTTTTAATAATATCTTGTTGAAAGTTTGAAGATATAAATCTTTTGTTTAAAATATAAGAAGAAAAAATTAGATATAGATCACATTGAGACAAATAATTAATTTCAGACTAGGTGATTATTCTAAATAATGTTTCTTTCGTTGAAACCAAAATAAGGATCGAGAAATGTTTGGTTTTTCATAACTTCTACATACAAATACATACATTTTTCTAAATTTGTTAAATATTTTATCGTCAATTATCACTAATAGACACGTGGAGATTCATCATTGTTCTTTCAAACTGAAGGTATCGCAAGAATCAGGTCATACCCCGAGGAGTGCTGTAGTCAACTTGTCTCGCACAAATAGCCAAGTATAATATATTATCCTCTACTGTACAATACGCCCCATAACTACATTCAAATCTATAATCCCCCTCACTCCTAAAAACTTTTAATTGACAACTATATGGATTCGAGTATGGGCTCCTGCCTAGCGACGCCAACTTGGTTTGCGTTTCGAGGTGGGTGGGGTGTGGGGTAGGGCGCTGCCAAGCGGAGCCGTGGAGAAGCAACAGGGAAGCAGAACTAAACTCCCCGAGGGATCATCAGAAAATTAGCACTTCATAGAGTATATGCCGAGCGTGTAGAGCGGGAACGAAGGGAAATTAACAGGATAAACCGAAATAACTACGTCGTGAAACAACTCCGACATTGCTCCCATGGCGTTCACTCCTATTACTACACATATTTCAATAAGTTGGGAAAATATACTTTTATTAACCTGTTATTATGTTGAGTACTGTCTTTATTTAGATAAAACAGAACGTGAAAACATACGTCTGTCAAAACCTTAAATATTTATCTTTTTTTTTTGTCCCATTGCATCTTACTACCCATCCAGGATACATAGATTTAATACAATATTTGGAAAAGATCACGAGGAAAGTAGTAGTTAAAGGAAATTATCTCACGTTTATCGATGAAGGTTAGTTGAAAATCATTTATTAAAAAACATTCTCATTGCACTTGTACATCATTTAATACCAGACTTCCTACCAAGGGTGAATCCTAAAGATAGGTGCCGGGGGAAGGAGGGGAGGGGGGAGGTTCCACTGCCCAAATGAGAATTGTTGCTAGGTACTATTTATTTTTTTGAAAATAATTTGAGTTTAAAGTTCGCAATGTAAGCTATACATTTATAACACGGAGAAAAACATTACTTTGAAGAACTTTAAAGTATGTACTCTCTGTTTAAAGCGAAAGCATAGAGTCTTAACATTGACGAGATCCAATATGGCCTTATCTTATAAGTTGAACCGTAATGAAAACCAGTAATGTAAGTTTGCTTCCTTTCAGGGTAGACGAAGTGCTACACTGTGATAGTTTCCGCCTTGGTTGATTCCACTTTGGTTTAGCTTATAAACAGTACCCGGATTTTTATTGACATGTCATCATTTTTTTTATATACATTGCAGCTAATACTCATGTGTACATAAATTTAGTTTGTGATCCCCTTGGTGTTGAAACCTTTTATTAGAAATTGTTTGTAATTTTAGATTTATTTTGGTCGTATTTTCTCTTTGCTTTTTTTTAGTCAATTTTAAGATTTTTTTGAGCAATTTTTAAGAATTATAAAATAAGTTTTAGGTATTTTTGATGAGTAAGTATATTTTTTAAATCACACACTTGTCGAAATAAGGAGATAATGTAGGCTATGAGCTTTAAACCCTCTTAACTTGTATGGTTGGAATATACAAATTTCTGATGAGACACTACAATTAAACTGTAAAGGGTTGCATTGGGAGGGGGTGGAACGTTTTCTGAAACAGTTATTTGTAAATTAAAGTTATATTTAGCAGTTTATCATAGTTTAGCTGTTCAAGGGTTCTTAAAGCATTTATAATTTAATGATAATTTCGAGATTACTGAGAACAACGTATCATTTAATTGTGTTAATAGTTTGAATATTTAGGACAAATTTTAACTAGCAATAACAATATCAAATTGGAAATTAGAAAAATATTGACGTTGAGAAATGCATTCTATTACTCTGTCAGTAAGTTGTTGACATCTCGCCTGCTTTCAAGTAATGTAAAATTATGAATATACAAAGCTATAATTTTACCGGTGGTTCTCTATGGGTGTGAAACATGGTTTCTTATCTTACATGACCGAGGAAATTTAGTATATTTGAAAACAAGGCGATTTGGAAAATATTTGGGCCAAAAAATATATGAGGCTACCGGGGATTGCAGAAGTTTACATAATGTTGAGTTACTTACTCTGTATTAATCACAAAAAAGTGTGATGATAATCAAGTCTCGTAGATTACGGTACATGTAGTGTGAATTGAAGATTCTAGAACCATGTTAAGGCTATTGACTAGCAAACTCATCTAGGAAGACCTAGACTCATATGAGAGGATAACATTAGAATGAACCTGAAGGAGATAGGGTGTAATGAGGTGGACTGGATGGAACTAGCTCAATATAGGGATGGGAGGCGTACTTTTGTAAATGGGGTAATGGACTTTCAAGTTCCTAAAGCCATAGAGTAAATAACTAATATGTTTGTAGTCTCACCTTGTAGAGCGCTTTATTGATTTAGTCGTTTGCATTCATTATGAGTTTCTTGATTTAAATTTTTTGTAATTTTTTAGTAAATTTTAAGTAGTTAAAAAAATTTCTAGTTCATTTTACGGGTCAGATCTTTGTCATAGTTAGGTCACTAAAGTTCAGACCCTGCCGATAAGATAGGGCAATAGTTTTGGCTTATTCGGTCCATGGAAGACGTAAACGATGTATATATATATTATTTCCATGCCTTATTTTAGCATGATAATTACTTATATTTGTAGTTTCAGCCATGTTTGAAATTTCTAGCTGGCATGAACGCACACTTTCTACAGCAAACAGGCTAGTATAGTCGGAATTTGGTTGGAAGAACCGTGTATAAATTTCAATCATATTTATTTGCGGTAAACATTGATAATATTCTTATATATAATTTTCGTTATCTTATAGATTTTGATAATATCTATCAATAGTGACAGCTTCAGATAGCATAACTTGATGGATGACTATATAAAAATGGTTTTAGTAGCTTTAGTACCTACCAGCAACAGTTCTCCCTATTAAAACCAGGGCATATTTAATTGACTACAGCTTATAGTTTAATCTCACACACACAACAACCTGTGTTTTCATCATTCGTAAACTACAACCTGCAGTTTAGGGGTTTGAGTATTACACCGTGGAGTAAAGTCAAACGCGATTTACAACCCGTGATCAGTCGTTTACAAGTTCACAATTCGTTAACTAACTTATGATCTACAGCCTGTTATCTCAGTCGTTTACTATCGCATGAACTTCAGCCTATAGTTCAAACGTTTATTAGCTCACGATCTATTGCTTGAATCCGAGTCTTTCAATAGTTCGTTACCTAAAGCTTGTGATTCGTTCCCTTTAAAATTAAAGATTTAATTAAGAAATGCATTAGTAGTTTTCATAAATCATCTTTGTTGCCTCTTCACATCAGCTAACCCATTTTAGTGATCTCCCACGAGAGTAATAATTTTATATTATTAGAGATATTCACTCATTTGTAATTTGGGGATAGTGATGTTTAATAATAATGATAATAATAATAATAATAATACTTAGCACCGCGTCTTAATACCCGTACGCCGTACGGGCAATACACTTCAGTACTAATTACGATAATGGGTTAGGAACTGAGAAGGTGGAATATACAGGAAGAAACCCACATTTTCGTGGAGGGAGAGTTGGAAACAATTTAAGAAAAACCACCCCAGTTCACCCGAGGGAGATTCGAATATCGATCTCCCCGTCCTCAGCAATCTAGCTCAAGATGAAACTAGTGCGTTAGCTAATTACGCCACCGAGGTGAGTAGTGATGTTTGTTAATTGAAGATGTAGAGCAGTGTGGAGGTGTGCATCGGTATAGTATGTATTCTGGTAAAATGAAAGTTTTAAAAATACTTACTTTTTTGCGGTTAGCTTTGATAGGATTTTACTATTATTTATTATAAGATTTATTTTATAAATACATTGTTTTACAAACCAAAAGTCATAGCACCATATCACATTACTTGACGTATAATATATTAAAAAAAATTTAGCAAGTTTTTAAAGTGATAAACACCTTAGCTATGTTCTGAATATAACTATTGATTTGCTGATCAAGGAAAATGTCAAACACTGAACTAAACTTAAATCTATAAACCAGTTTGCCATAGTGGCAGCAATCACGGGAAACTCGAGGTTTTAATTGGTTTTTGTTACTTAGTTCCTCTAACATATATGGGCCTAGTAACCATGTGGTTTGTTGTCGCTTCACCTTGTAGTTAACTTTGAACTAAATTACTTCAAATAGATTGGTACAGTTGGAAGAATCGTTCTGTTCGGACCATCGTTTGTGAAATACACTTTTCTAGATTATTCTGTATAAGTTCAGGCATACAAAATATCTCGCTAAACACCTATTAACCAATTTTATAACTATATATATGTATTAATTTATAAATATATATGTAAATATATTTATATGTATTGATGGCTAACACTATCAAAACGTACTCTGTACTCTTTTGCTGGATTGTAGATTGATTATATCAAGATTTTTTTGTAAGCACTGCGTCTTATTAACCATGCGGTGTATACGCATATGCCCTTATTACGCTAGTGTGTTAGTAATGAGGCTAGGTCGAATTTAGATGAAGTGTACCCGCATCTTCGTGGAAATCAATTTAGGAAAAACCACCCTCATTAAACCCAACTGGGATTCAAACTTATATTTCCTTGTCATCGGATGTCTTGTTTATGGTCGGAGTGGCATTTTAGACCATGTGGGTATTAATTTAAATTAATAGATTATTCATGTGATAATACCAAATTCTTTATTTACCGATTAATATATGTTTCACCTGCTTTGGTGGCCAAATGGTCTAAGGCATCTCTCTCGTGTTAGACTAGACTACTAATGACATAGGGATCGGGGTTTGAATCCCGTTCAGGTGTACTCAGGGTGATTTTTCTTAAACAGTTTTGCACGCTCCTTTCATGAAAATGTGGATACATTTTATCTAAATTGAAACTTTCTTTAACTCTAACTTATTAACGTAATTAGTACATATGCGTATAACCTGAACAAGTAGTAAGACTCAGTACTAAATAAATAAAAATAAAATCTGTTTCGGAACTTAATGTAACAGTTTTACAGGGTGATAGTAACTACTACACTAGTGTATTTTAAATATTAAGAAATATGATGTGGTTCGAGTGTTACGAGATTCAATGGATAAAGAATCTCAAGTACCATTGACTAAATACATTCTTCATTTGGTATGAAATATGACGGGGGTAGAACACTTGTGTCTATTTTATTTTAAATATAGATATTTAAACGTATCTTTATAGTGGTTTTAACACACTAATACCCGCCTCGGTGGCGTAGTTGGCTAACGCGCTAATCGTGTTGAGCTCGACTGCTGAGGACGGGGAGATCGAGGTTCAAATCTCGGTCGGGTGAACTGGGGGTGGTTTTTTCCTAAATGGTTTTTTACTCTCCCTCCACGCAAATGAGGGTTCACTTCCTCTAATTCATCCTTCCCCATTCCTAATCCATTAGCGTAATTAGTACTTAAAGCGTATAACCCGAACGGGTAGTAAGACGCGGCGCTAAATATATAACACACTCATATATATTAGTATTCTTTATTTCCTTTAATCAAAAGAAAAATTAAACTAATAATTAAATTAAAATTTAATATCTAATTGTAACACCTTAGCTCAGCTGGTAGCGCGTCTGCTTACCAAGCTACTAGTCCCTGGTTTGGCCTGGTTTGGCCGAAAAATGTATTATTAATGAAATTGGAATAATTTTTTTCGCAGTGATGATCTAGCTATCCGTGGTCTGGATGTGTTGTATTTTTTTTAGATTAAATTAGTATATAACTATTGGTCTGATATAATCAGCTGGTTCAGAAAGTGCACTTTAAATACCTCGACAAACAAAAAAGACCTAAATCACTTAGGTATAACTTGGAAATTATTTGTCCCATTTAACAATCCGGCACCTTAGCTCAGATGGTATCGTGTCTGATTACTGGTCTAAAGGGCCCGGGTTCGGCTCCCGCCAAGGCCGAAATATTTGTTATATATAAAATGTAGGTTTAACCTTTCACATTGACAAATTGATGGCCGGGGACTGGATGTTGTGCCTGTCCTGGAGTTAAGTTAGATTATAAGGCATATACAGGAAGCCAGTAGAGGTAAAAATAAAGCTTAGAAAAAACTGACTCTGGGAACAGTAATGAATGTAAACAATTTTTTTTATATATGACTGAAGCCAATACCAAGACTCGAACAGCAATTCAAACAGTGTGCAGTTCGTCCCATAATTGGCACTGTACTAAGACTCAGCATTTTAAACAGCATGCAATTTGCCCTATTAATTGTACAATGATATGTTTAGTTTTTTTAAATGTCAAGTTTTTTCTTATCACCGCGTTTTACTACCTAATTTAGGTTATACGAATATATGATAACTACTCTAATGGGGTGGGGAAGAATAAGGAAGCATTTAAAAGGTAATCTACCAGCATTTGCGTGGATTCAGAAGGGGAAGCCATTTAGGAAAAAAAACACTTGGCAGACCCTACCTGAATTCGAACCCCAATCATCCCGTCATCAGCAGGACAGTCTAACATAAGATTGACGCCTTAGATCATTTGGCCACTGAAATGGGCACCAAGGTTATCTAACTGGTTTAATCTCAGGGATACGAATGAGGAAGACTAATAGAAGAAATGTATCCACATTAGCTATTAGAATGGAATGAGAAAGCTACAATAAAAAAAAAAATCGGAAAGCCACCCGTGCCTCATCCGGCCAGCACTCTAACCTCAACCTCCCCCATCTATTGCGATTATTTCCAGCCACTCCCACTTGGACCACCAGATGTGAACATTCTGGCTTATCCACGGCAGGGAAGTCGCAACTGAATACAACAATTACCCTACAAAAATTGTATACTAACTAAAGGAAAAAAAATAAATACTATCACTACCATCTGTTCAATTTCTAGCCCAGTAATATCAAATTTGAAAGAAGGACTATTGTATGAGTTAATTTAAGTAATATTTAAAAAGTTGGAATTAAATGCCAGTATAAACACGAAATACATAAAAATATTATATTTTTATATTGACAACATAAGATTATAATATTGTATCTTCACAAACATTTTAATACCATAGACAACATTTATTTTATTTACATCAAACCAGCCTCAGTGGCTTAGTGGTCTAAGGCGTAACCCTCATTTTAGACTGACCTACCGAAGACAGGGAGATCAGGATTCCAATCCCAGTCGGGTCTACTGAGGGTGATTTTCCTAAATGGTTTCCCATTTTGCTTCAATGAAAATGCGGGTAAACTATCTATAAAATGCTTCCTTCTTCATCCCTACTCCATTATAGTAACTATCGTATGCATGTTTAATCTAAAAATAAAACCTGCCCCGTGGTGTAATGGTCCATACACCTGGCTATGAGACTATTGGTCCCTGGTTCGATTCCAGGCTGTTAACTTGGATATTTTTTCCCGAAAGGAGAATTATCTTAAAGGTCACCAGGATTTAGTTGAATGGGCTTAATTTAGGCTTAATATTTTCTACTGGTACCAAACCATGATATTCACTATCACCGTCACCTCATTTCACCACGGAAAGGATATACGATCATTACATTCGGACGTCTCCTGGGGTACGGTATATTAGTATTGGCTAATATTTCCACAAACTGGGCTATGGATGATGTAGCTCAAGACTTTCGTTCTATATATACACCTTAATAGGTAGGAGGTATTCATATATATACCGGCTCCACGTATTATCTAAGTGTCAGTCATTTTCAGATGAGCATCAGTACAATTTATATTTAACTGGTTTTATAGTAACCTTTTTAAATATAATTGTGAAAAAAAATATTGGTTCAAAATATGCACTAATTTTTATCATAATGTTAAACACCATAAACACCAAGGTTATTAACGTATTAACTTAAAGTGTTGTAGTGAGGTGAGGTAGCCAAGAAGGAGTGTACCCGCATTAGCGTGTAGAGGAAAGGAGAAAGTTACAGTGTTCAATCAAAATTGGAAAACAATCTTCTTTGCATTCTTATAATATTCAAACCTAAGACTTACAATTCATAACAATCCAGATCACGTGAGCATCAGTATATCAATAAGGACTATTCTTATAGCCAGCTAAAATTCCATACTGCTATACGTCATTCTTATTTAATGAAATATATTAATATTGTTTATCGGTTTTAGCCCTATAATTTAAAAAAAATTGCAATATGTAGTTGGTTTTCCAAATATATTATTTATTATAGAATAAGAATAGATTTTTAGCAACAAATATTAAATATTATAGAGCCAAACTGATTTTAAACTGATAATACATTGATTAAAGTGAGCTTATATTATGATAGTCCATTTAATGATTTGGATCAATAAAAAAATATTATAAATTGATTAACGTGAGTCATAGACGACGTTACCACAGTTTTTTTATTATACATAAAAACATTGTGTAATACTTAGATAGCATAAAAATATTTATATTGACGTTACCTATATTTTAAAAATGCCGAAATTTAATACTTACGTAGGAAATTTATTTAACAACAACAAAACCCCTAAAAATCAATGCAAGATGCAAAATTTGAGTAGAGGGAATTATACAACAAACTAAATTCAATCCTGAAAATTTAAAAATGGCATGGGAATCGAACCCGGGACCTTTGGCTTAGTACGCAAATGCTCTTACCACTGATCTATCCAGGATTCATCCCATGCCGTGGCTGCGTTATCTCATAGTTCGTGATCTTAATAAAATCACACATTTGTACCCGACGATTTCAGCACGTCCATTATAGACTTTGCCTTAAAATATGAGTGAAAAATGACCAAGGTCTCTGAATGAATCCTGGATAGCTCAGTGGTTAGATCATTGGCGTACTAAGTCAGAGGTCCCGGGTTTGACTCCCATGTTCAGATGTCATTTTTCAATTTTCAGAATATGATATCTAGATTGAGTAAGCCTCACTAAAAAGTATAAATAATAGCTTTGAATATTTGATTCATACTAAATTAACTTAAATTAATGGTTTGTTTGACCCAACATTTGGCGCTAAAGTTTTTTTTAAATATCTAATTGACAACATCTATAAATTGTTAATTTTATAGTTTCCCATGTCATTCAAATAATATATCAATTCAGTCTAAATTATAATTTACACAAGCTATTAAATATGAATTCATACTTAAGATAAAATTGAGATGGTTATCCAATTCTGAATACAATTTAATACATTTAACACAAATTAACTTCATTTCTAAAAACATAGTTCAGCTCAACTTACTAGATATAAATGTATTCATGCAAAAATTAAAGTTTGAATGAAACACTAAGATAATTGAATATAGCGTCAATAGATAGAATATTATCTCAACTACCAGAAAAATTGTAAAGCAGTAACCTAAAATTAAAATCTGTTTTCCTAAATATTGTACAAAGAAATACACGTTTAAAAATAACATCTCAATAGACAAGGTTAACCTTATTCTCCACATCTGCTAAGACAAAACTTGTTGCTATTGTTAACCTCTATTCAGCGAGGTATTTTGGCCGCCAGCGACAAACACCGACAAGAATTCTAAATATTAGGTTGTGTTGTTTTTTCCAGTATCCTAAGGCACATGAAAACAAAAATTCCCTCACATCACTTAAACTGTAGGATATTTTGTTTGCTACAGTAACTTGTTTTCAAAAGTGGTCCGGGTGAGTTGCCCAACACAAGAGTTTAATAAAAAGATATAACCACAAAATTGGGGTATCGGTTGGGGGACCTTTCCACCCCGCCCCTCTTTTACCCCTAGTTCTCTTTTAACTTTATGGTTAGCAGTAAAACTAGTAAGGAATGATTGTTACTAACAGTCCTAAAATACTCAACTAGTAATTTGAGGTCCAAGCCTTTTCACAAACTATTTATTTGATAAATGATTATTAGTGTATTTTGTCCCAATCGGACATGACAAAACTTTCATTATGGTATAAAATAAAAGAGATAACTACATACTTTGCGAATGACTAAAATAAAATAAAAAATTAGCTCAGATATTTATTCATATTACTTATCGTAGAACCAATTTAGCTCTATTACAAAAGGGTTAAACAAACTTACCAAAAGATACGCATACAGAAAGGATACTTGGTCTAGGATTGTTGGGAAAGCTAGCTCGATTACCAAAATATCAGAGAATGATATAGTATTTCCATTTCACAATTTTTTAAACTCCTTCCAATCGGTTATAGTGGCTAAAAATATATTTATTCAAGTAACGTGTCTTACTACCCGTTTGGGTTGCACGTATAATATACTGCACACGCTAATTTATTAGATATGAGGAAGGGTACCCATATTTTTGTGGAGTAAAAAATCTAAAGGAAAACCACCACTACTACACCCACCTGGATATTAATCTCAATTTCCCGGTCATTGGCGCTTCAGTCTATTGTGAGAGTGATACCTTACACCATGCGGCCACCGAAGTTGTTTAAATATATGCACATTCCCTTTTTAGGATTATATTTAACCTATCTTTGTATGAAACCATTGCCTCCAGAAATTGTAAATATTTTATCTAATTAAACCCAATATTCAAATTATAGTTATAATATACACTTGGAAAAAGAAACAGTATGTATTTCAAAAAATGAACTGGATTTATTTTATAAATATTAATTTTTTTGTCGTGACTCAATTAAAAAAAGTGTTTTTTAATTTATTATATAGCTTCTAACAAAATATGGAGTTATTTAACACACAATACCTGTTCATTTAATAATTGCAAACGCTTTTAATTCGAGGATAACATCCAGACTGTTTGGTGAGAGAGGAGGGGAGGAACACGTAGGCCCCAAGAGTAGGATGAGGAAAACTTCAAGACTTAATATTGAGGAAGGAGTGAAGGAATACGTAGGCCCCAAGAGTAGGATGAGGGGAACTTCAAGACTGTATGTTGAGGAAGGAGGAGAGGAAAACATAGGTCCCAATATAAGAATGAGGTGAACTTCAAGACTGTATGTTGAGGAAGTAGGGGAGGAATAAGTCCCAAGAGCAGGATGAGGGAAACTTCAAGACTGTATGTTGAAGAAGGAATGAAGGAACGCGTAGGCCCCAAGAGAAGGCTGAGGAAAATGTCAAGAATGTATCGTGAGGGAGGAGGGGAGGAACACGTAGGCCCCAAGAGAAGGCTGAGGAAAATTGCAAGACTGTATCGTGAGGAAAGAGTGAAGGAACACGTAGTCCCCAAGAGAAGGATGAAGATAACTTCAAGACTGTGGTGAGGAAGGAGGGGAGGAACACGTAGGCCACAAGAGAAGGCTGAGGGGAACTTCAAGACTGTATGGTGAGGAAGGAGGAGAGGAAAACGTAGGTCCCAATATAAGAATGAGGTGAACTTCAAGACTCTATGTTGAGGAAGTAGGGGAGGAATAATTAAGTCCCAAGAGCAGGATGAGAGAAACTTCAAGACTGTATGTTGAGGAAGGAGGAGAGGAAAACATAGGTCCCAATATAAGAATGAGGTGAACTTCAAGAGACTATGTTGAGGAAGTAGGGGAGGAATAATTAAGTCCCAAGAGCAGGATGAGGGAAACTCCAAGGCTGTATGATGAAGAAGGAGGAGAGGAAAACGTAGGTCCCAATATAAGAATGAGGTGAACTTCAAGACTCTATGTTGAGGAAGTAGGGGAGGAATAATTAAGTCCCAAGAGCAGGATGAGGGAAACTTCAAGATTGTATGTTGAGGAAGGAATGAAGGAACACGTAGGCCCCAAAAGTAGGATGATGGATGAGAGGAATACGTCAGTCTCAAGAGCAGGATAACGGAAACTTCAAGACTGTATGTTGAGGAAGGAGTGAAGGAACAAGTAAGCCTTAAGAGTATAATGAAGAGAACTTCGAGACTGTATGATGGGGAACGTCGGGAATGTGACAAGAAAGGTCCACTGTTTATTAGTTTGCTTTTCATCAACATGGAGTTACCAGTGAGTGTTAATACATATTCTTTTAATCGCAATTTAATTTTGTATCATATTAATAAATTACATATTTGGTATATCCACGCAAAGCTCAAACTGTCCCTATAATAATTAATTATTTTTATATAAGTATTATTCATTACTTTCCCTTGTTTTGTATAAGTATAATTATCATCTGTATCTACCCATACAGGAACTAGAAATTAAAATAACTTAATGAAAAACGAACAAACACCTGTTGCGTTGTTTATTTATTTTTTAAAAGTTGAATCAATTTTTAAACGGGGTTTGAAGTGTTTGACTATCGATTTTATCTTTAGGATATTAATAGCTTAGTAATTTATTATAAATATCACATTTAAAAATATTTCTGGTTTTAATGGCTAAATGTTTAAGATGAATGTGTAAGAAAGAGAGGCAATAAAGGTTTTAAAAACAAAGGAGCATGTATGACTCGGTGTACGGATGTTGTTAAAGTGAAGGAAGTATGCAAGGATAGGGAAGTGTGGAGAAAGTTAGTGTGGATGGATTAGGTACGAAGTTGTTATTTGAACTATACAGTTTCTTGGCTACCCCATAAAAGAATGGCGTGATTATCTATGCTTGTATGTATGTATGTATGTATGTATGTATGTATGTATGTATGCATGTATGTATGTATGTATGTACGCATGTATGTATGCATTCATGTATGTGTATATATATGTGTGTGTGTATGTATGTGTGTATGTGTGTATGTATGTGTGTATGTATGTGTGTATGTGTGTGTATGTATGTGTATGTATGTATGTGAATGTATGTATGTATGTGTGTATGTGTGTATTATTGTGTGTGTTTATGTATGTATATATGTATGTATGCATGTATGTATGTATGTATGTGTGTATGTATGTGTGTATGTGTATGCGTATGTATGCATGTGTATGCATACATGTATGTGTGTATGTATGTATATATGTATATATGTGTAGGTATATATGTGTATGTATGTATATATGTATGTATATGTGTGTGTGTATGTATGTATTTATGTATGTATGTATGTGTGTATGTATGTGTGTATGTATGTGTGTATGTATGTATATGTGTATGTTTGTGTGTATGAAGACATTTTACACAATTTGTATTCCTATTTCAACGGTTTGTTTTTAAATATATTAATTTTGAGAATACCGTACCAATTTCAATCAGCGTTAATCAACCTACTATGCAAGTTTTTACTATCAAACACAGTGAATTGCTATTTTTTTTAATTCTCTCACAGCCAAAGTAGATATCTCCATGAAATAAATATGCATCCCTACATTTTTTGGCTTACACAAGAGCTACCGTTAAAGGTAATACATTTATATATATATATATATATATATATATATGTTTATATATTAATATATATGTTAATATATATATTAATATATATGTTAATATATATATTAATATATATGTTAATATATATATTAATATAAATGTTAATATATATATATATATAAATATATAATCTTAAGTAAATGAATTGCAATAAGACCTTATGTACCCTTCGTTTACTTTGAAAAGTAGCAAGCCTACCTCACATGGGTCCACTCTGGCGTGTCTTATAAGAAAGGCCATAGCGTGGTCCATCAAGGTTAGACTGATATATTTCATTTTAAAGGGAATGTACCTTTGATTAAATTAACTATGTATTTTTACATTTCCGATTATATATTGTTACTTCTATTTAACGCGAGACTACATTTTGATCCATTTACCGCCACAATTTTTTAAAGTGTTAATTTTTTTATACATTAATTCTGTTATTTCTAATCAATGAAACCACATCGGCGCTAATAACGTGGCTCTCAAAAATTAAGTAGGCTTTATATCAATGATGCTCTAAGCCAGGTGTGTGTTAGGGAAAAAAGTGGGGTTTAAAACGATAATTAATTAAATGAAACTATTAATACCTAATATTGTTTATAATTTCGGCCACTATTGGGCAAATTTTGATCGTGGGTAGGAAAATCAATATAATTTTTTTCATTCTAAGATGGTAATTTTTGTGTGAATCATGTGAGTTACTAAAAGGCGGAGAAGATTTAATTTTCACTATTTGTAGCCTAAATGAAAAATTATTTTCTCACCTTAGTTTTCTTTTTTCCATGTCTTATTTGTATAGTGTCGCAATATCAAGGCTATTCATAATTATAATAAATGTGGTGTGATAATTTTATAAAATTTTAAGAGTATAAAAAATGGCAAACATATTACTAGTTTTAAAATGTATATTGTATCATTAGCGTTGTTAGATAAGGCTAAGTTTAACTAAATCCATAGTGCTAGTATAACTTAGGTAGATATTTAAAGTGTTTATTTTAATTAACTTTTATAAATAAATACTTTTATAAAAATATGCGTTGATACATTAATTAATATTTACTATATTTAAAGCCTAATTTTTAGATTAGTTATATCAATCAAGCTTAATGTAAAATTAAAACTACTTAAAAAAGCTTGAAAATTAATTTTTATTATTTATCTATGATTAATTACTATTTATTATTATTACTTTATGTATTTTAAAGGCTTACCTTAGGTAATTGAAATAGATCCAAATAGTTCACTATTGATTTGCTTTGGTATTTTTTTTTTATCACAGATGGCACTTCAAATCTTACTAAATATCAAATTACGTATATTTTAAAAATGTATCAAGTAAATAAAAACTAAATGCACTAAGAAAAAAGTACAAGGCCTTCTCGAGTAAAAGTCTTTTAAGTTATATTGCAATAAGTACCTTCCTTTTTTATTTATATCATATTACCATCACACAAGTTGACAAGAAAGAAAGAGGGAAAGAGAGAAAAATAAAAATACGTTTTTATGTCACTTTTGCACAAAACTACACGCACGTGTCACTCACGTCTGATGATCGTGAACTTAGATCACAATTATTCCCACACGTTACTGACAACTTAGGACTTTTTTTCCGCTTTGCAAATAAATCAAGTTGTAGAAATAAAAGCCAACATATTTGTGAACTCTTTGGACTAATGTCACGGTGTTGTATTTAAGTTAGCCCTGTACCGGTAAGTATACTGTAGTATCCCGTGCAAGCTGGCTTCTACCCATCGACTGGTTAAGATCCTAACCCTCCCGCCGTTCCGTTCCACAGTCAATGTCTACCAGGCTGAACTCCACCGCTGCTTGCATTAGATGGGAACAACCTTTGCATATTAAGCCCCTTTGCTCTTCTCCCCACGACTACCTGTCTCTTTCCCATCGCCATTGCCGTGGGTACACGTGGTTGCCTGGCTCCATTGGAACAACTATACTAGCTCGCTCTCAACCTGATCACTATGCAAAAGTATGAATGAGATACGGCCAACAAGCCCACACCAGACAAGCTTTCACCCAACTTTCCCTTCTACTTCTTCTTCCTCTATCTCCCTCGTTCATTCCATTCTAAAACTCTCTTTCTCTGTCTCCTTCCTCCTCCCCACGTCGCGCTAGACGTGACTTCACATTAGCAATTGTAATGAGTGACTACACTTTTTATTTTATTTTTGAAAGGGGGAGTGGAGGGGGGGAGGAGGGATATGAAAAACTCGCATCGGTGTTATTCTCAACAGATCTGAATATATTAGCCCTTACGAAAAGTACATTCTGTTCTGAGCTAGATAGTAAAAAAAAAATTTTTTCTCTTGACCCACTTTTGGTAAGGTTGGCCCTACACTGAGTAAGGTTGGACACTGACTTAAGAATGCCACATACGAGCTGCATAAGACTAGCTGAAGCTAGCTCCTTCTATAGTAATATCCCAGACACATTGTCTCTGTTTTTGTGAGGTTAACAATCTAAGCCACTTTTATATATGATAGAAATATGAAGGAATAATATAGCTTTCAGATAAAGGGCCGACCCAGATGACGAATATAAACTTAAAATATAATGTTTCAAAATAGGATGCCAGGAATAAAGGGTTATATATTTAAAGAAGTAATAGAAAAACATGTATAAAATTGTAAGCTGGCCGGAAGAAGGAAAGACTTAAAGAAATTCAAGAAATCATAATACTAGAAATTTATAAATAAGGGTCCATGAAACGTCGAAGGGGAGGGGCGTATAGATTTATCAAACTAATAGAAGTTAACACTTTTGGTGAGTTAGAAATGTGAAACTTGGCAAGAAGGTAAGCGACCCTTCCAAAAAACCAATGACCAATTTTAAATGGGCGTCCCTGAAACGAGAGGTGAATATAAACTATAAAACTAAAATTTTTTCTCTGTGGTAGAAAATGGGAATTTGTCAGACAAGTAGTGAGATATCTACAGAAACATTTACTATCCATATACAGTACCAGAAATGGGAAATGAATGGCTTAAGATTTCCAAAATTTAAAGAAAAAACATCTCGTTGTTAAATAATTTTTAAATTTCGCATTTTGGTAAAAGGTACACTTTCGATTGTCTGAAATGTTTGAAAATTTAAAATTTATTTACGAGAATATATTAAAAAAGGAGGTTATTAAAATTTCTCCAAATTTATTTCCAAAACAATTTCTAAGTGTGGTAAAATTGAAATTTATGAGGAAAAGTAGAGAGTCAATAACTTTGTTAATATATATAGTCCTTAATGTGAAATATTAAAATAGGAGCATGGAGATTTGGGAGAGGTCCTGAAATTTCCAACCTAAGATAAAAACCAAATTCTTGGTCTGTGGGAAGTTTCCAGTTTTTGGAGGTGGAGAGCTATCACACCGGATACCAGAAGGATTTAGAATTTCAAAATTTCAAAATGAGATTCAGTAAACTGAGAGTGCTCAAAAGTTCCAAATCTAACAGAAACAAACTACTTTTAGGTTTGTTAAAATAGTTTTACAGGTATAGTAAAAACACACCTAAAAATTATATTTGTTTAACTACCTAGGTGGCCCTATGGGAACAACTCTGTGATAGGTTGAATTTGTTCACGTGACCACGTCAACTCGCTCTTTGATTACCTGTTGGTTTTCCCCCTCTTCTCTCCCCCTCCTCCTGACCCCCTTTCCAGTGCTCCAAACTTGTTTATTCTTGCCTCATTTGTTTTTTATTTGTGCTCGTTTCTTTTTTATGTGTGCTCAATGGTAATTTATGTATGCTCATTGCTTTTTTACTTGTGCTCATTGGTTATTTATTCATTGGTTTTTATGTCTGGGTAAGATTGGGACGGGGCGTTGGAGTTTGTATTTAATTATTGGTGTGCAGACCACGGTGTCGGGTACTCCTCCCATGGCATTGGCAAGGAACAATAAACTTTACTAACGGCAGCGTAGCGAAGAGTGTGAAAGATGGTTCTTCTCAGCCGTAATACCCTTTTAACTTTTTCCTCACTCCATATTCTCCCTACATCAACACGGCACAGAACGAACCAAGTTACACTGACTGCTCCCTCTCACAAGACTCTGTTTTACTGCCTTTCCCTTCACCCCCCTCCCCTCACTTCGTCACCCCCCCTCATTAGTAGGGGTTTTCAGATGTCGCAACAACCGTAACTTGTTATACATTTTGAAAAAGGGTGGCAAAGACCCTGTTGAAGAGGCATGAACCCTCAAGGCTGCTTGGTGCATTGGTCATGGCCTTATGAAGGTCACTGGTTTGGATGTGCTTTTCTTCAGCCCCAAGGCTGCTTGATGCATCGGTTGTGGCCTTCTGAAAGCTGCAGGCTCAGATTTGCTTTCTAATGACCACTCTGGGACCAAGGATACGATATCCCCCCACGCCTGAATTAGATGAGCCTGACATTTATACGGCGTGAATACCAAGATTTTAACATCGATATCTTTAGCACAGCTAATATCTATCAGAACAGCAGTGCTTTCTGCACCCCCGCCTCTCCAACCATTTTCAGTTGACCAAAAATAATGTGTAACCTCATTTGCTTCAAACGTCGATCACTCTGTCACCGGCGATCTAGTGACGCCTTAGACCATGTGACTATCAATGCAAGTATACAAAAAATATTATAAAATGTATTGTGATGGTAGATTGCTACCCAAGGATAAAATGAAAACAACCGTTTTATTCCTCGAGACATTTATAGCATCAAAAAAAATAATTTAATTTTCGCAACTATATATTGTCGGAATAATATATAACTCTTGCATTCATTTATAGGTAATATTGAATTGTGTAACTTGAATTTAATGTTCGAAGCTATATTTTGGCTAAATAATATATAACTCTTACATTAATTCATATGTCATATTGAATTTAGTAACCTGAATTTAATGTTCGCAACTATATTTTGACGTAATAATATTTAACTACATAAATTCATAAGTAATATTAGGGCTAAGAAAGATATAAAAGCTACCTACATTTGTGTGAAGGCCAAGCGACACGGTCAACTTGGATTCAATCCTCCCTTACCTCCCTGCTAATAGCCTCGAGGTTAAGCTTATCGGTATTTAGAAATGCGTCTTACTACCCGTCAGGGGCACAAGCCGTGGACGATGGGGGAAGAAACCGGCATCGGTACACACGTACGACAGGGATTCGAACTAATATCTTCAGGTAAGCGTGAGATAAGAGCTGATGTTGACCAGGTGAAATGTGTAACAGCATTTGCCAGGGATTGAAATAAGAAGTAATTAGCGTTTGTTGCCCTCAAGGGGACTTTAACCCCTTCTACCTTATGTTACAAAGTGAGATGTGTACCCATATTTGCACGTCATTGATAACTGAACACGAGG
>CABFOV010000001.1:542511-587106 GCA_902141375.1 Timema poppense | reverse complement strand
CCTCCAACACCATCTGGATATCTTTGCCCGAATGAGAGAAAGACAGAATAATAAAATTAGTGATTTACCGTCATTGGCGCAGGGATGAAATGTGAGAACTGCCAAAGCTATTATTTATACTTTAAGTTAGGATTGACGTTTGTCGACACTGCAGGGACTCTAACCCCCTACCTCCTACCTTCACAGGGCGAGATGTGTACCCACATTTGCACTATTGGATAAATAAACACGACCGACGGTCCTTCGTGGTATATACAATCCCTCTAGACAGCACCGGAGAAAGACATACATTCTCGGTGGTACAGTAGCCCCATGGGTTCTTTGGTGCTGACTGATAGCTCACAGCTGACTTCTAACAGTCAAATTTAGGTATATGCCTAAATTTTGACTGTCAAAAGTGACAGATGCTAAACACATGTTTTTGCAGATCATCTGGTTCGGTGTAGGGATGCGTAATTTGGTCTGGTAACTTTTTAAAGCTTTCAGTCAGCACCAAAGAATCCACGGGGCTACTGTAGAGATAGCGCTAATGCCAGATAACTGTAAATAGCTTGGGTAAGTGCAATCACCGATGCGGAAACATTATATCGACAAATAAGAAGCCGCACACCCCGTTGAAGTGACTATAATTATTAATTGATAATTAATTAATAATTGCGGCTAGTAAACATCATAATGAGTTAAAGCGCGCTAAAAAATTGGTTAAAATCAAATATGTTTTAAAACTTTTGTACGTTTAAATGGTTACTATTTTGCTTATTGCGTCTTTGGTGGTCAGTGGCATTTGTTCCTTTGACAGGCTTTCAATAAAACCCACCCTCTCCACCTGCAGCGTCGGTAGCGCCAGGAAGCCCGGACCCTTTAGAGCTTTTTAGCGAGGACGGAATTCCTGGCAGATGGCGACTGGTCCATGGGTAATTAGAGTCCTGCTATAGATTTGGGCGTGATTGGCGAGTGGTTTTTTTCTCACGATAGTAATTAAAATGTGTTTATTTATTTTATGGCTACTGGGATCCATATGGGCTGCATGATAGCCTGAGGGACCACGTGGCTCCTGCAGAGGGTTTAGCAACGTGTGTGTGGGCGCCATCTCTTGAAAGCGGTGAAGCAATAGTCTCTGTACTTGCGCTGATTCTAGAAGCGATCAATGCTTCCCATAGTGATGCCGCCCTCACGCCACCGTCAACCTTCAGCCCCTAGGACCCTATATACGCTAGCGGAAATTCGATCCCTTATGTTTGGAGTGAATTTGACACGATAGACCGGCTGATATATAAGTTTTGCCAAAATATATTTTAGCACCGTCTACAAGTAAATATACTATAGTCACTAGGTTGGAAATAGATAGTTACTACGCAATAGTTATCCACGTCCTCTCTTCCCCCCAACCACCGCTGTTTCACCAACATAACAAAACCTTTTGTCAGCTGACCATTTTGAAAGTATTAGCTCTTATATTAATGGTATAGAAAGTTATTATTACAAACAAACAAGAAAAGAGAAAGACATTTATAATTGTCGCTTTAGCCGTGTTTGCAATGTGCTGGATCAAATTAGACCACCACATTAGCGCATTCGATAGCATGTCTGTATTCTGAACTATTGGTCTCGACCTCGATTCCCGACACAGTTAAAAAATGTCGGTCTTATAAATTAACATACTGCGCTTCGGAATGGTAGAAGTTCTAGTCTTTAAGTTATTCACATTTTATGAATACAAATGTGACCCGAGCTTTAGTCTGGAAAACATTAACGGATTTCTGCTAAATTATAATATTCAATGAAAAAAAGTGCTTTATTTAATTCTGAAATAAAATTATTTCTACCAATAGAAAACTTAATTCTGACCATTAAAAATTACTTTCTAACATCAATAGCTAATTTGAGCAATTTGTGTTAAGACATGTTTTCCTCTAATACCTTATTTAAAACTAAACTTTGTTCAAACATTAGCACGGTGTGGTAATCTTTGTTACTTATCGAAATAACAGATGGCATTGCAAGTCACTAAAGAGGCGAAAGAATTTTACAGGTAAACTTGGTTATTTATCAAAATAACAGATAGATGGCATTGCATTTAAATTTAGAGCCGAAAAATAGTTTTGCGCTTTTCTGACCAATTATGTGGTTTTAAAACGGGGATTAGTTTGGATCTAGTGTTACAATCGGTTTTAAGTATATACTGGCATAATAGCTAACCGGGGAAATTATACTGTGGCTTTGGCCGATTATTAAATAGAGAGAAAGACTATATATTTTTGTTGATCCATCGGTCATGGGTTCTATTCACTGGCAGGGGTGAAAGTGTAGGTCCTGTACTATATTTTGTACATGTTCTAGGGTTCAAGTGTATTTATTACACACACTTTGTGAATGTTGGTATCAGTTAAATAAATATTTTTTGGAAAAATTGTAACAATATATATTAATACTAAAATTAGATTGAAATTGAAAAGTATTACCTATTTTATTGTATTATTTTAGACAGAAAAAATACGTTATAGTTTTCAGAAAATATATTTGGAACAATTATATTTAAAGTGTATACTTTGACACGTGCTTTTGTGCTATAGTTCAAATGGAGGGTGGAATTATCAGCTACATCCTCCCGCCGTCACCGGCTGTGAAACCCCTTAAATCCTTCTCAGGAGCACCGCCACAAAGACAGGGAGACGGTGTTCGAGCCCAGGCTGTGGTGAGGCAGACGGGGTCCGCATTCCTCCCGCAACATATAGCAGAGGCGACAGTGGGACCATCTTCGGTACCACAATCAGGAATTAGTGGCCCGTTAAACCAGGTTGGTGGAGCTTTGTCCAAAAGTATCGCTCTTCGATTCATAGAGGAGATAATTAAGTAATTAAAGTTGTTTATTATGTCGGGCGTGAATTGAAAATACAATTAGGGACGCTAGAGTGCGATCGTGACGCTCAAACCTGGCTCGAGGAGCAAATCAATGCTTTGCTAGGACGTCTCTAGGATCATGGAGTTAGCGCCAAGGATCACCTAGGTCTACTATTAGTCAACACAGACTCCTCGTAAGGACATGTATTTGTCTCATTTAGTCTGGCAGATCATCTTGACACGTAGGCTGTGCTCTCTAATGTAGAACCAGTGTTACAAAGCAATGTTTCGTTCCTTTCTTCACACCCCTTGTATATCAAGTTGAACCACTTTAAAGAGCCACGTGGGAGGGGTTGTTATAAATGTGATAAGCTTTATATGGCTATCACATATAGCCATAAAAACAAAGGAATCATTATGATTTAAAATGGCAGCGATACACTTTGTCTTGCCCGTGCTTTATGTGACATTAAAAGAGAGCCAGGATGCATGGACGTGAATATCGTTAAACAAATCTATATGGGTGGTCCGATTCAAAATTTCAAAGCAGAGGATCTATGCCGTGGTGCCCGTGTGACTCTTTTGAAAGGTGGTGGGATCACCAAGCTGAAACAATTTCAAGCATACCCCTCGGAATACAAAATCACAGTGTTCAAGGAGCGTCAGGCGAGGCAGGTCCTATATGAAGTGCTTACTCCCCCCGAACATTTATTTAAGGGCTACCTTGATAAGTATTTTCACGACGATAAGCAATACAATTTTAACGTCATAACATCCTTGATAGCTGAATTTAAGTGCTCGTACTTTTTCCACGAGTGCCATGTACAGTTTAGCGATAAGAACAAGCACAAATTCGAATCTGCGTGCAACAATTGCTACGCTAAAGTGGTCTGCAGTGGAGGTCGAACTGTGCCCTTTAAAGAATCTGAGCGTTGTTTCATAAACCAGACATGTTTTGATAACAATAAACGTCCAGGTATTTGCAGAGGTCACATGTCGGTCTGTGATGTCAAAAAGGTTTGTGAGGTCTGTGGGCAATTTTTCAGTTTGGAATAATCATATTTTTCACACAAGTGCTATGAAACTTTTTGTAGAGTATGCAATACATATCGTCCTATTAGTCATTTCTGCTATATGAAGCAAGCACCATCCAAGCCGTAACCGGAAAATAGAAATTTCATGTTTGTGTTTTATGATTTTGAATGCAGACAGGAAACGTTTCTTCAAGGTGAGGTCAACTCATATTTGCACGAATCTTACCTCTGTATCGTGCAGACGTGTTGCAAGGCCTTCCCTCATATCTATGTAAATTATCATCATTGCACTGAATGCAGGGGCGATATGACTCGATTATTCAAGTGTAATACCACAATGGCTTAATTTTTTGGATTTATAGAGCAAATCAAAGGGGAAAAAAATAAGGTTATCACCCTCCTAGGCCATAATGCAAAGAGCTATGATGGGATATTTTAAAATATATGATGTAGGTTAAAAATGGACTACAGAGCTCATAATGAACGGTGGGAAAATCATATCCATGCGTTACGGCCAACTCCACTTTATTAGCTGGCTGAACTTTCTCCCTATGTCGTTGTCCAAGATGCCAAAAATATTTTGCTTAGACGAGTCTTTGGCCAAAGGACATTTCCCTCATTTTTTCAATAAAAAATGAAAACGTGGGGTATAGGGGTCCTTTGCAACCAAAGGGTGACTACGGCATTGGTGAGATGTCGGTTGAGGGAAAGGAGCATTTTGAGAAGTGATATGACGCGTTGGTCAAAGAAAATTATGTATTTTATATTAACCACCAGTTGGAACTGTATTGCGAGAAATATGTAGAGATCCTACAGAAGGCCTGCCTAAAGTTTAGATATATTCTTACGGAAAGAGAAAAGGTGGATCCTTTCATAGAGGCGTGTACGATCACAGGAGCGGTGATGTTGGTTTATTTCCAAAGTCATCTTATGGAGTATACCGTCAGTATTATCCCTAACGGTGGCTACCGTTGTGCATACTAGCAGTCACCGTACAATGGCTCTGCTGGGAAGCCCATCAACGCGGTGTTTCTATCCTTAATGAGGGTAACAGCCGTTAAGAATATGTGTTTGGGCGACATATAAACGAAGTTGTTAAAGCTGGATATACCATCACCATGTTCTAGTTCTGTTATTAGCAAGGGTTCCCTCTCTGTTATCCTGAGAGGACCACCCCTATCAAAAACAGCCGCCACGAGACCATGGATACGCTCTATAGAACGACCATGTCATGCGTGGAAAAGTTAATGAATACCAACTACACGGCTGTAGAGATGTGAGAGTGTACTTTTAATGCGATTAAACGCACAGACAAGGACTTTAAACAATCTGTACTCCAGCACAAGGTGTACAGCAAGGAGCCCCTCAGTCCCAGGGACGCATTGATTGGTGGGCGTCCAAATTCTATCAAGCTCTTTGACGAAGCAGACTTTTACTGTAGAGAGACGATCAAGTACTTGGATGTGTGTCCATTGTATCCTTACATTAGCAAGTACAAAAAATATCACATCAGCCACCCCAAAATTCACTTGGAACCAATTGTCCGTTTATAGATCAAGTAGAAGGCAAGGCCATAGCTACCGTGACACCTCCGCGGGATTTATTCATGCCCGTATTGCCTACACTGATGCACGGCAAGTTAATGTTCATATTATGCAGGAAATACGTAGTGGAGAAAACCAAGGTGCGTGTCAGCACAATGACAATAAAGATCGCTGATTGACAGGCGTCTGGGTGATTGACGAGATCCGGAAAGCCGTTGAGAAAGCCTACAACGTTGAAGAAATACACGAAGTGTGGGAGTACAATGTATCTGTTTACGATCGTCAGGCACGTTCTGGCAGATTGTTTCACGGTTTTATTGATACTTTTTTGAAAATTAAACAAGAAGCCATTGGATGGCCAGAGTGGTGTACCTCACAAGATAAGAAGTTAGCTTACTTTAAAAATTTTGAGGAAAGGGAAGGGGTAAAACTTGATTTCGTCTCTGTTTGTAAAACACTGGTCTCCGCACTTTGGCCTCTTTTTAAATTTGCTATTATGAAAGTTTGGTCAAAGACTCGAATTACCACACGTAGCCATTGTCAATGAATATCAGGGCACCCACAAGTACCTGATGGATCCATACATCACTGTAGACAGCGTCATTGATATTAATGATGAGGTTATGTACCTCAATTACAAAGGATGCGCGTGACGCGTTGCGCCCTAATGCTAACACGAGTGTGGCGGTGACATGCTACACGACTTCTATGGCTAGCTTGCACTTGTACAGCATCCTTGAAAAATTGTGGGATCGCGTTTTGTATCACGATACAGATAGCGTTCTATCCACGGAACGTCCTGGCGATTGGAGTCTACTGACCGGAGACTTTTTAGGTGAACTCATTGACGAACTTCAATATTACTGTCCGGGAAGCTGTATTAACACCTTTGTATCTTGCGGTTCCAAGAATTACGCGTACCGAGTTGGTGTTGGTGGCGATCCTGCCAAAACAAAATCTTTTTGCAAGGTCCGCGTGATCACCATAATCTACTGCAACCGGAACGACGTTAATTTTGGCGTTTTGGAAGCGATGATCACCGAACAGGCTGTGGTAAGATATATACAAATACCACACATAATTGTAAGAAAAGTTCTTGTGACTTTATCTACCGTTTTGCAGACTAAAATCTACCAGTTCGTGTACACCAAACAACAGATAACTGATTGTTATAATACGATGCAGATTGGGTATCAGAGTCCTTGTAAACGTGCTCACTACTATTAAAAGGTAATCATTTAGACGAGCAGAATAATCAGCTTTTTTTTCTTTAACTATAGACTGTTCCACTGACCTACCAATTTTCAAAGACTTGAGATATTTTCATATTTCTTTCTGCATGTAAACATGCATATTTGTTTATTGATTTATTTTATGTACCTGGTATACCTTTTTATATTTTTTATCCGGCAGTAAAACCCTCCACCTACCAGATTATTTATAGTCAATTTTAATTAGTTTTATGTTTATATTTTAATTCTAGTCAATTTAATTCTTTCCTTGTACATATTATAAATTAGAACCATCTGACTGTATATACATGTTAAAATACTCTTTAAACTGGACTTTTGCAAATTAGTACTGAGGCCACTATTTCCACTACAGGCTCAAGAAATTGATTATTGTTTCCCTAATATACTTAAAATTGTAATATATATTCTATAAATATAATTTTTTGTAAATAGATATTCCAAGTATACGTTTCATGGCATGATCCATATTTCTAAATCTTTTATTTGTGTAAATTAATATTCCAAGTATACTTTTAATGGTGTTAGCTATATTCTAAGACTTTTATTTGTTTAGCTAAATATTCTAAACATACTTTAATCTTTTCATGGTGTAGGATATATTTGTAAAAACTTTGATTTGTGTAACTAAATATTCCAAGTATTGGCCTACTTTTCGTGGTATGAGATATATTTGTAAAAACTTTTATTTGGGTAAACAATATTCCCTGTATATTTTTAATGGTGTGAGATATATATGTAAAAATTTGATTTGTGTAAATAAATATTCCAAGTATACTTTTCGTGGTGTGGGATATATTTGTAAAAACTTTTATTTGTGTAAGTAAATAAACCATTTATACTTTTCATGGTGTGAGATATATTTGTAAAACTTTGATTTGTGTAAATAAATATCCCAAGTATACTTTTCATGGTGTGAGATCTATTTGTAAAAACTTTTATTTGTGTAAATAAGTAAATATTATAAACTGTAATATTTGTGTTTTAACGTCTACACCCAAATACCCCCTCTCCTATCATATAAATACAAGCTTATTTAGCTTAGAAGTTCATTCTCAAACATTATGGATAAGTTTAAACGTACAGAGTAAAGCAATTCCATCCTTTTATTTTCTCTTTGGGTAGCAATCTAAAGTCAAAACAATTTATAAATGAATATGAAAATGTTTCCATATCCTTCCTGTCTTTGATTCTCCAAGGATTTCCAACCAACATATTCTAGGGTTTAAAAATGATAACAGCATTTTATTGCAAGTATTTTTTTTATTGAAAATTAGCAATTGATTAATTTAAAACACAACTATAGCGTGAGGCCACAACAACAACATAGAGGTTTTTTTTACAAGAAGCAATATTATTTAGGTCTTGTAATCAATAAAAGTAATTAAGACTATAGTGCAAAATTAATTCTATAATTGTGATAGCAAGAAAAACATATACTCACTCTTTTACCTAATAAAAAACAGGAGAGCATATAATCTCTTCTACCATCTAGAAAATGAGTAGGAGTCACCTCCAAAATAGTTCATGACTCACTGAGAGGCGCTATAACGCATATTGACAATGTCTCCACAGCTTTTACCAGGCAATCTTACTCTTCCAACACCCTCAAGCACAATTAAGTTCGTGTAATTGGTGGTCTCTTCAGATAGCACGACGTTATTTTTTTGTTTTTATCAATTTCGTTTAAGCCCTATACACGGTTGTATTCCTCTTTCTCAATCAGGTCTAACGCACTGCACAATACCTCCTTGTCCCAACAGGCATCTAGGTGAACATAATTTGGAGGTGTTTGATGACATTGATGTTTGTGTCAAATAAGATTGGAGAGCTTTGCGTATGACCCCTCACAAGTGCCGGATTTAAATGGCATAATATCAATTGGTGATGCAGCGAAAGAAATATTCCTGGGAGAAAAAAAACCACTCTCACTCAAATGGCAACGCTCTCTACCCACAAAATGCGTTCCCTCTCTCACGTTTTTCAAAATGTCACCGATAGCTCCGATGACGTCAGCAGAGTGCTATGACATTATGAGCGCGCCTAGTTTATTAATTCACTTTTAAACATTACACTTTGTCCCCCGAGATATATCATACAGCGTGGTTTGGATTTAAATCACTTACAATCCAAATAATAGACAGACTTTGGAAGGAAGACGTTACTGAAACTGCCCAGACTGATTATGTAGACATCGGACGTTTCACCCATAATTTTAACATTTGAATAAAAATGGTTTATTATTAAATCCTCGAGATCTATTGGTTCTTCGGAACTTACCTTCTCCTCCGCTGGTGGTGGGCACGTGGGTGACTCTTCTGACTCTAATGTTTGGTGGGTAGACGGTTCTGGTGTTGGGGGCACGGGTGGCTCTGGCTGTGATTACTTTGATGTCTGGTAGGCAGACGACTCTGGTGGCAGTTCCACTGGTGACTCTGATGTCTGGTAGGTAGACGACTCTGGTGGTGGGTACTCGTGTGACTCTGACAGCGAGTATGCCGGTGACTCTGGGGGTGTGGGCGGTGGCTACGGCATCGTGAAGGACAGTTTTGGATGGTGTTGATCTCGGAAGGGTGGTGGAGGCCTGGTCAAAATAGCCTCAACGTTCCCTTGCCGGAAATTGTACACAGCACATGTTATATCACACATGTAAGACTGCTCAAGTCTCTCGTAGGGTAGTACTACAGTCGCTCTTATCGTGTGACAGGTAGTCGCAGAACTTGATGTAGCCTCGCTCCTCTCTTTCTTGGTTCACTACTTTGTAAATTACATGTCTATCGCTCAAAGCCACACTGTGAATATTTTTACAGTCATATAGGCCCGCCCCGCAATCGTATGAATCACAAACATTAAATTAATATAGCCGGTTCTAAGCGTGGTGAGCGTACCTATGAGCTAAACGTGCTGAATTGTTGTAGGGTCCAGCGTGCGACACGGTGCACATGTATTAACTGCCCAGTTACTGGATGTTGTTATTGTTAACTGCTTGAATCTTCTGCGCCTTCTTGTAAACGCGTTCAAATTTAACAATAATAGGTAAAGCGGGTTTTACTCCGGTGCAGGTAAATACCAGTTTTTATATATTAAATTCGCATACGTCTCCATCTGTTAGAGTAGCAAAACGCTAGTAAAAAATATACAAACTCGCCGTATAGATAGGCTGTAAGACGTCTACCGAACTTTGTATTGACCACGTTTTATTTATCCAGCGAGTACTTTTGATCGACGGTTAGATCACACAATTTTACGGTATGAACGGTGTCAACAATATTTACCAGCTGCTGTAACTTGTCCATTTTGAACCACTCTACAAACGCTTATAAATAGATGACCAAACGGTTGACCCTTATATATATCCACCCCTCCCTCCCTAGAGCGACGTCACGTGGTACGAGACAAATATGGTCAATGACCTCTTGTACTAGCTCACGGTTTCAAAGTCACGATCTATTCTTGTCTCGACTTGTCTTGTTGAGCCACCAACTTGGCGCCAGTCATCAGGGAAAACCAATTGCAACATCATTCAAGGTTGTGTTCTATTTCTGTCTCGACTTGGCTTTTCGAGCCACCAAACTGACGCTAATCATCAGGGTTGCGACAGTGCCATGACGTCACCGGGAAAGCCCATTGCTGAGGGGAAGGTTTTCCAGAGTCAATGACTTATCTCACGGTTTCAAGGTCACGAGCTATACCTGTTTTATCAAGCCTCCAAACTGGCGCCAGGGAAAACCCATTGCGTTATCATTCTTGTCTCGACTTGTCGAAGCGACAATTTGACGACGGTGAGCGTTCAGTTCATGTAAAACAGTGTTGATTGACCATTACTCGTCAATTGTGCTGACGCACCTGCTGAGTTCTGATGTTCTCTCGGGTCGTGTTTAGTTTTTTCCGGCCTCAGAAATACGGGTGCACATCAAACCCTGTTACATGAAGAGGTAGGGTAGCCTCCTTGGGTAGCAATCTACCATCACATTGCATTCTATAATAATTTTTTTATACGTTCATCGATGGTCACTTGGTATAAAGCGTCGTTATACTAGACGGCCAGTGATAGGGTGATAGCCGTATGATTCCCATTCTAAGATTGATTTTAAAATGCAGGTACACATTCTACCTGGACGGAAAATCTATTCAACTATCAAAACCCCTTCTCAATCGGGGAGGAGGGGGGATGCACTCAGAAGGAAGTACGGCAATTCTAACAGCCATTACCGGTGCTAAGGATATTGAAGTTCGAATCCTTGTGGAAATGCCATCTAAATGTCAGCCTCATTTAATTCTGGCGGGGGGAAATCAAATCCCCTGCCAGGTAAAACTGTTGGTATTTCTCCCTCCGAAATACTTTCTTAATCCCATCTACCACACGTTTAGCCATAAAAAGTTGCGTGAGGCCCTGGCAGTGGAGGTCGTGAATTCGAAGAGGTGTACTGTCACTAGTTTCCCTCTCCGGCACCGGAACATTTCTACCTCACTCCTCCAGTGCATGGCTTATACCTACATCCACAAATGTCGACGGACGATACCAAACAACCAATTTTAGTAGACTTTTGTAGTGGGGGATAGCCACCCCTAACTGAGGATTCCTAGATCCCTAATTGTGCATAGTCAGAGTTGTGTAAATGCTCTATAATTACAGGAAAAACCCATATGGGGTGTGAGTTGCGTTGAAGACCTCGGTAAAACCCATTGCAGAGGGAAGGGTTTCTAGGGTCAGTGACCTCTCTCACGGTTTAAAGGTCACGACCTATTCCTTTCTTTCCGAGCCACCAAACTGGCGCCAGTCATCAGGGAAAACTCATCACCACATAGGGGGTTGCGACACCGGGAAAACTCATTACCACATAGGGGGTTGCGGCACATGTCTTGAAGGAGGGGGGAGTGAGGGGAAGTGTAAGGGTCTCAAGGCCGGGGAACTATTTATCACACTCTACCCCAAAAGGTCGTCAGGAGAGGTTCGTACCGCTTGTTTCGGGAAGGGAAAGCAGTCCAACAGTTTTGTGAGAGGGAGACAATTTTCACTCTACGCTACGCTGCCGTCAGAAGATATTCGTGCTCCGTGCCGGTGCCACGAGAGGAACGCCCGACGCCGTGGACTGCACGCCAATAAATAAATAAAAAACTCCAACGCCACATCCCATTCCTACCCAGACAAAAAAACGCAATGAATAAATAACCAATGAACACAAATAAAAAAGCAATGAGAACATAAATAACCAAGCAGCACAAATAAAAAAAAATAAGACAAGAATAAAACACTGAAAGGGGGTTAAGAGGAGGGGATGGGGGAAACCAACAGCCAATCAGAGAGTGAGGGGACATGGTCACGTGATCAAATTCAACCTATCTCAGAGCTGTTCCCATAAGGCCACCTAGGTAGTTGTATAAAACCCAGAAATACTGAAAAGTGAGTTCAATAGCTTTGAAGTTAAATAGTTAAGAACCAAGGAAACTATCACTTTCCTAATGCTAATGTTTAAAATTATTATTAAAATAAATTTTTGTTTTTTTAATATCTTCCTTTGTTGGTGAATTTGAAAGGCGTCCGTCTGTTTGTGCACTCAATCTGTTGTGATACACGATACGATAAGATTTGTCTCATCTATTTTGTTATTTTTAATGATCGACATATCTGTTTTGAGATGGCCATAAATAGTTTGGTATAAATACTTTTTTGTATAAGATAGTTGTAATTGAATTATGGCTGCTTTATTTGAGTTCAATTATTTGTTCTGATATTTGGTTAAATATTGTGTAGAACGAGTTCAACATTTGGCTTATTGTTGAATGCAAAAACAAATCTGAACAAAGTCAAAAATATTGATTACATTTTCTTGGATTACATTTAACAATTCAATCAAACAAATTCAGCCTATAAAGAGTTTAGGCCATGTAAGATGTCTGTGGCAAAAGTTCTTGCCTTCTCCATTCATGACAGTAGCCCATCTCGCTCTTCACCCGGAGGACAACGAGTTCACTTCACTAATTTTAATGTGTCAACCCTACTATAGGAATCCACCGGAACCAGACTAACTGATTATCCAAAACTATTTTTTCTAAAATGTTACTATAATATGACATGCCTGCCTAATAAACATAGAACATGAAGTAATTCATTTGGCACAATCAAGGCAAACCAGTGGCTAGCTTTTCAGGTATAGTACTATGAGCAACAGTGCTCTTGGTATAGTTTATGCTTTGTCTCCTAATATATCAAGAGTGTTACTTCCTCCACATTCTCTTACATAAATTCTTCGGAGCGATATTATTTGGCTGTCTCAAACAAATCAGTGGACATGTATTCAACTTTCCAAAGAATATACAGAGCCCTTGGTACATTAGAGGCTTATGGCCACTGGGATTTTTTCAAATTATTTTTTTTTAATTAAAAAAATAGTTTATCCAGTTCTTTCTATTTTTTGTCAGAAATCCAAAACATGTTTGTTTGAAAATTCCATTCAAAGCCGAAAGTTAACAATTATTGAGTCATAAGTTAACATCTATAGAACAATTTATAATTGAGGAGAGTGTGTATGAATCTGAGGATTGTAGTTTATCAATGAAGATTAAACCGTATCTACCGTGTTGAATTTTAAATGTACTAACTTCATCAGGTACACCACCCCCTAAACTGTTTCTTAAGAGAGGAGCTGTCATCCTGCTATTGGCAAATCTAAATACCGTGACACATTGTAAAGGAAGAAGGTTGTAATTTATGACTAGAAACAATGAATAAAATAAGAAATGATTTTTACTGCTTGTGCAAAGTGACAATGTGTGTTCATACCCCGAATCCAATTAATGCTAACCAAATAACCGTTTGAATGTATGTACGTCTGCGGCTTTATTTAAGCCGGGTGCTTGCAGAACTATATGCACAGGTATCTGTTTTTCAACCATCTGAATATAGTCACTGTCCGATATGCAAATTTTATCCTGTCCGCATCCTAAATAGTAATTATTCTTTCCTTAATCATATTTTTTGTGTTTGAGATTAAAATAAATCGTTTTATATGGCTTTGAGCTCAATTTTTTTATGAATATCTATCTTTAACGTTGATTTACCTTAACATTCTAGAAAAATGGGCCCCCAAGCAATAAGAAAGAAATCTTGCCAAAAATTATCTTAAGATTTGTTGTGCTACATACTTGCATGTGGAATAAGTTATTTTACTTATGATTTGTTTATTTTATATACTTTTGTTGTATTATAAAAGTATTGTATATAGTCTACAAACTTTGATTTACTATCAAAAGGAATGTTTAGTGTAGTAATTACATAAATGA
Source organism: Timema poppense (assembly GCA_902141375.1). Taxonomy (NCBI): domain Eukaryota; kingdom Metazoa; phylum Arthropoda; class Insecta; order Phasmatodea; family Timematidae; genus Timema; species Timema poppense. Next base: position 573,153 of record CABFOV010000001.1, on the reverse strand, counting down.
AAAAATAGTATTGGTATTTAAATTTCCTTGACAAAAGATATTACATAAATACATGCATACATACATATATACATGCATACACACATACATACATACACATCATACATACATACATACATACATACATACATACATACATACATACATACATACATACATACATACATACATACATACATAGTGTTTTACAATTCATCTTAATGAAAATTTCTTACATTTAATAATTAACTGTTGTCATTTACCCTTTAGAATATAAACTTAAATCTATTCATGTTTAGTTATTGATATTATATATATATATATACATATATATATTATATATATATATATATTTAATAACTTACTATAGAATGGTATAGGTGGTATCTTTTTTGATCCGGTCCGCCTATTACTTGCAACATCCTAATATGGCCCTCCGCTCCACAAGTTTGGTAGCCCCTGATTTAAATAATATTTTATTGTCTACAATATAGTTACGTTATTTATTTCCGTAGATGAAAGTGACCAGTAAAATCAAACAACTAAATATAATAACGTGTTGTGTTGATGACATAAGTTCATGTACAATAAATTATTTTGTAAATAAATACTTAATATAGTGGCCTTATGGTATAATGCCCCACACTCGAGTTAAGGCTAAACTGCTGATGGCATAAAGATTGGGGTTCGTACCCCGATCGGGTGTTATGAGGGCAATTTTTCCAAAATTATCTTACAATATCCTACTTCAACGTAGATGTGGGTACACTTAATCATAATTCAACTTTCCTCATCCCAAACTCATCAGCGCAATTATTACATTTGCGTACATACCAAACAGGTACTAGGCCCAAGAAGTGGTGCTAATAAAATGTAAGTAAAAGCATATACTGTACATTATATTTTAAAAGGAATTGGTAGGTGTGTGTGTGTGAAATAATATTACAATAGTAAGATTGTATCAACAATATTATTATTATTATTATTATTATTATTATTAGCACCGCGTCTTACTACCCGTTCGGGTTATACGCACTTACGCTAATGTGTGATGGTGGGTGATTTTGAGATGAAATGGAGGACCTACAGTTTAACGTGGAATCCGAACCACGGTGAAGGCCTGGCATTCCCCACATTCACAAGATGTCTTGTCAGAGGTGAAGGAAGGGTTTGGCAATCAGACAAATCTGTGCCCGGACCGAGGATTGAACCCCGGCTGCCAGCACAGAAGTCTAACACCTTACCCCTAGACCGCCAGGTCACCATCTCATCAACAATAATAAAACTTTACATATGCAGTTTTATTATTCCAGCCATTAGTTATTTCAAATATGTTGATTTTAAATATAGAACAAATCTGACACTTTCATTGCACAATTTAAAATATGTTATGGCTTAGATCTCAATCGAGTAAGTTTCGGACTATAGTAAACTCTAAACTTTGTAAGTCCCATTGTTATCACCACAAGGTATGTATTTACTTTAAATGGTTTCAATACAATTCCAATAATTTTTGCTTGGATAATGAAATGCAGTTTCATATGGCATCATTATTAGAATATTTACTATTAAAAAAGAGTTAAGATAATCAAAAGTGTCTTTTTTTTATTTTTGTGCCCTTAATATCGTTCCAGCTCCTCTTCAGCTGTAGCAAACTCCCTTTTCAAGTTATAAATGTACTTGTACTTATCCCACATATAAATTTATATATTTAACAACAGATTGTGTCACGGCCTCCGTGATGCTTGTGACGAGAAGAAAAAATAATATATTTGGTTTACAAAGCCTTATAAACTCTCTCCTGCACCAAGGCCTGTAAGTTCACATTTTTAGCAATACTCGACCTTTCTACCCTAAATGCATTTTTTCACTTTGATATTAATTGAAAATGACTCACAGCTCTGAAGTCAAAATTACTACTACTACTACTACTGCTAATCACAAAATATTACTGAAATTGGTGTTACATTAAAACATTCTTAAACAAGCATTTTTAATACCTACAATTACTCAAACATGAGTCCAGACACACATAAGCCAACCTAGTCCGTCATCATACTACGATCTGATCAATAGAAATAAACTGTAGCCAGACCAGTATATATTAAAACGTGATCTTCCTTCCGTCTTAATCTCTAATAGTCTTACAACTTTACGGTCTGACACTCCTGTGAAAATGAAATGATGGCAAGATAATAATATACATAACAAATATTTTATATTAAATGACAGCGTGGTTCTTATTAATATTTTATAATAGTTACATTGATAATTGACCAATAAAAATAGTTTAAACTAATTCTTAAAGTAAAAAATATATAACTAATACCAAATATATTTACGTTTAGAGGTTACAAACATTTTCCTTAGCGTAAATAGACTAGTAAAAATTTTTGTCGCTGAGTTGAAGTATTGGTCGCTGACAGACTTACGTCCGTCTTGATTTCGTTCGACCTTTATCTCTCTATATATATGTCTTATTTTTTGTTTTTCTGAGTCAAACATATTTAAGGGTACCTTATTGACAACAAGTTTTATTTTTAGCACCGCCTCTTACTACCCGTTTGGGTTATGCGCTTATGTACTAATTACGCTAATGGTTTTTGGTATTAAGGAGGTTATATTTATAGGAAGTGTACTAGAATTTGCGTTGGAAGATAGTGCAAAACTATTTTGTAAAAACCACCCTTAGTACATCTGTCCAATATTTTAACCTTGATCTCCCTGTCATTGGCAGTCTAGTATATTGCGAGAGTAGCTCATTAGATCATGCGGCCAGAGAATTGGGTTTTAAAAATGGTTCTTAATTATGATAAGAAGCAAAGTTGCAGAAAATGATGGACTAACTGGTGGAGACAGGCAGAAGATATTACATTGGGATCAACATCGAGAGTTAAAAATTAATGGGGATTTCAAAAATTTGAGGAGCTACTGAAAATCAAAATTGGAAAACGGGAGTTGGAAATCATTGATCAGTTCAAGTGCCTGGGAAGTCTGCTGACAAAGGATGACTTGCTCCAAGGAAAATAGTTCGAGGATAACCATGGCAAAGGAAGCGTGCAACAGTAAGAGGTTACTGCAAACGAGAAAGTTGAGTTAGAGTCTGAGGAATAAACTGATGATATTCTATATTTGGAGCATGATGCTTTAGGACTAGGACTCTCAGAAAAATGTAAAATAAATATTGGGAAAGCTTTGAAATTGGGTGCTGGGGTGAACTTGAGAAGATAAAGTCCGTTCACCTTAGGAATTGTTTTCTGAAAGGCCTTTTTCCCTACCAGAAATCTATTATATAGTAAGATATTGGTAGGAAAAAATACCTTACAGAGAGTAATTTCTATCGTAAATTGAGTATAAGTAAGGGCTACAGAGTGACAAATGAAGAAGTCCTAAGAGGTGTAAGTGATAAGAGAACCATTTTGGATGTGTTTCTTTGGTAAACAAAAAAAACTGGATTGGACACATCCTTCGGAGGCAGTGTCTTCTGCACGATGCTAGAAGGCAAAGTTGAGGGAAAGAGGAGCTTAGGAATAAGGAGGATGAAATATTGGGGGATTTGAAGTAAAGACGACAACTCTGGGAGCTGAATAATAAATCAGATGACAGGGAGTTTTGGCAGTATAAGTTCACTGTAAAATGAATGGGCCTGTCATAAGACAAAATATCTATCAATAGTGACGATAAAAATATATGAGAAGATATGTGTGATAGAATATGTAACCTTAACATAAACCTAAACCTTTAAAAACCAAAATTTCTATTAGACAGCTTCAACTTTTAACTCAATATCCTTAAATTTTATTGAGTTTAATATGCAATATATTTACAGTTTTAGAAAATTTTGGTAAAATATCACCAAAGACTATAAATGTTAAGGGTGTACTTACCTAAATCTATATTTTATTTTAAATGCGAACTTTTTTCCAAAAACTAATTACTATTTGGGAAAAGGCTCGAAATTGCTTACAAATTTTTATAATATCAATTTTAGAAAATATTATTTTTAAAATCATTCTATTTGCTTTTCCTAATTTGTATATATTTCGTCAAATATGTACTGGACCTAGATTTCTAACCTGTTTTCGTTGCACCTAGAGAGCTGAAACTTGGCACACTGATTAACCTCAGGTAACTAAAAAAGACTTTAAATTTTAGGTTGAACACTCTTCTATTAATTTTACTTTAAATATATCTTCTCTCATATCTGTAACCGATATTTCAACCAGTTCTACCGCATTAAGGGAGCTCAAACAATTCAATCAATTAAAATTTTATGGACGAGAATCCACATATTATTTTAATTACTTTACTTGGTCTATAACTTTATTTACATTTTTATAAAGTATAATGATTAAGATTCCTGAAGGAGTATCAAGACCCGCAAGTAAAATTATAATGCAATGCTACATTACCAATATATCTGGCTTTATCTTTTGACCAAGACTTCATGAACTATTTTGTTTTAAACACCTTTTGGACATGGAAATTCTCAATTTTCTCAGAAAACTTCAGATATAAAAATGCCCTATCTTTTTCAATGTGATGCTGCATATTACACCAAATATGAAATAACGGAATGATATCAATTATTTATTAGAATCCATCGTAAGTCTATCTATTATTCTACATTTATGTATGTGTCCTCTTTATATTTTTAGCATTATTTTAATTCTGAATATTTATTTTTTTAGAGTTTAAAATTATGGATGTATGGATGTAAAATAAAATATCCAAACGAGGATTGTGTTCATTTTTCTCTACGTAGATGTGAAAATCTCGTCGAAGCTGCAAACAAGAATAATACGACCCGTCATTGTAAACCAAACAATCGAACTGTGAATGACGATCTTTGACAGAGTAATTTTACACTGCCATGCCTTTTGTTGGTGTCTCGTCAAACTAGGGAAGCTTATGTCGACCTCGTTTTTACATGTCATCATTCCAGATGGAAAATGGGGCATATGTCTATGTATTTTGTTCTACTATGGTTTTTCAAAATGAATTTATGAATATAACTCATTTTGTCTCATGGTTTGCTTTTGCGTGGTACAAGGGACTGTATTTTATCAGAATATGAATATAGTTCTTCTACATTTTCAAAAAATAAGAATATTGTTTGAGTAAATATTTATAAACATCAAATCGTAAAGCAAAATGATTGATACAAAATGTGTAAGACTAATATTGGTGGACACGCAGACTTTATTTCGGGCAAATCTAATCATGTAAACCTGTAACGGTGATTCTGGAGTTTGAATCCCACTTGAGAGTACCAATGGTCGGTTTTCCTAAATAGTTTTAATCTATCTTCTACTCAAATACTGATACATTATCTTTCAAATCTACCTCCTTCATCCCGACTCCATTAATGTAGTTAGTTTGGGCATAACTCGGTTGCGAAATAGGTCGTGTTGTAAGAAATATGTAAGTCTTAAGAAGCTATGTGTTAATTTCTCTAGAAAAATAATAGATGGTCACACTGGGGAAAATCTGCCTCATAGTTGGTTGAAATATACTTTCCTTGGTCATGGTTAGAATTTCTGGCCCCTCGCATTTTAGAGCAAAAAATAAAACAATTTACTTGGATGATTAAACACATTTTATTTATTTAAAAAATAATAATTTACTGTCCACTGTTTGAATGAAATGTTACTCTAAAACTTGATATATGTAATATTGGGCTGATTTCATTGAGAGATGAGTTTATTTGAAGCTAAAAATTAAACACTTAAGGAAGTGCGTTGGGGGATACCTTTTCCACCCTATAATTTATCATTCTTTCTCTACATGGAGGCTATTGCAAATTCGTCAGATCCAAACCTATAAATTAGCTAGTTAATAACTAGTCTATTTAGTGCTACATACTTTCTTGCTCATTTATGGAATATTTATCTTAAAATAATTCAAATAGTGAGACATTATAAGACGAATACATTTTAAGGATATGCACTGAGCGGCACTTACCTGGAGTTAGTTGTAATCGATACAAATACACTTTTTAACATTTCAGTTTCACATAGTATTATTTAGAGCCCTGACCTATAGTAATATTCGGAATGACATGAAATGGGATGATCAAATTTATTTAGATTTGTCTATATCAAACGCCAAAATACTTTTTGTTTTTAATAGTTTACTTTATTGATTTTTTAACTTAACATGAATAAGGTTTGAAAGTATTTGAATGACTGGAACTTACAAAGAATATGGTAATATTTTAAAACTTGACTGACATTATTAGGCCACTAAGCTCCATTTTCTGGTAAATCAAATTTGATTACACGGAGCTTCATATGATTAGTACCAGACCGTTTAAAAATTAATAATGTATATTTATGGGATATACACAGAATAGACTCCATTATTTGTGGTAAGGAATCTACAAATTTTAAAGATATATGGTTTCTTGGATGATTATCTTCAATTTCTTTCCTTAGAGTATTATTCCTGAGTAGCATACTCCAGCATTCAAAATTTGTCATTGGCATTAAAAATCCACGAAATGAAACAATTTATTAGCGTCAACATTTTTTTATAGATTATAATACACCCACAACAAATAAAATCGGTATAATTTAAAGTATGAATAAAGCAAGCTAATTATGCTTTAAATACATACAGAATTCATCTATTGTACACACCCTTTCGTAAAGAGTACAATATTTTCAGTTTCTCCGTTTTTAAATTATTTTACCAAAACAATCAACTTTATGATCTTAAAAGCTATGTGAATATTTTAAGCTCCTACTTAAAGTGTTTATTGTTGCTAAGCCAACAAAGAATTGAGTTTTTTTTGACAGTAGTAAATTACTAATTATGTTTCAGGACTAAGAGAGTATTTTTGTAACGATTTTTTCATTCATCATTTATCCACACCTAACAAATTTCTGTATAGATTCTATTATATCCTTCTCATTAATATACACTTCTCTTAGCTGAATTATTTATATAATAAAATTAACTAAAACTTTGATAGGATCTGCAGGGCAAGTAGAAACTTAAAACTATCAATATGATTTACTTAAATGTCTAGAACATATCACTAGGCTTATTATTATTATTATTATTATTATTATTATTATTATTATTATTATTAGCACCGCGTCTTACTACCCGTTAGGGTTATACGCACTTACGCTAATATGTAATGGTAGGGTGATTGTGAGATGAAATGGAGGACCTACAGTTTAACGTGGAATCCGAACCACGGTGGAGACCTGGCATTCCTCACATTAACAAGATGTCTTGTCAGAGGTGAAGGAAGGGTTTGGTAATCAGATAAATCTTTGCCGGGACCGAGGATTTAACTCCGGTCGCCAGCATAGAAGTCTAACACCTTACCCCTAGACCACCAGGTCACCCACTACTAGGCTTATTAATATAAATAAAGTATATAGGTCTTACTGTTGGTTTTAAACAAAATGATTGTTTAACTTATTCGACAATCTTAAATCGAGCCAAAAAGATTTGAACAATATACCAAAATAGTGTCAATTTTAAAACTATTAATATATTAAATTGTCGAAATATTATACACGTGATACTTATTTGATTTATGACTTAAATGATAGTTACTATTTGCCTAAGTTTATGCAAAACACTCAATTAAATAATATATAATCAAATAAAAGGTTATATTCAAGTACGAATTATAATATGGGGCTTCAAATCCGTACTTGATTAGAAAACACCTCGTGTAGATGTGAGGTACGTTAAAGTGTTGTAGCGCGTTACGGATCAACTAACATAATGATTACATTAGTACACTATCTCCGTAGTTGGACGCGTGGGAAATGGGAGTTATTAGGTTGGTAGCATTGTCCGTGGTGATTGATTTTGTATGTGGGTGCTGATTTGGCATTAATTCAGTATGCAAATAGGGCGCTTCAGGCTCTATCTACATAAATCAGTCCCTTGGTGGATAAAGGGGTGCTATAAAAATATGCTATTACTAGCAGTTCATTCAGTCGGGTCTACGAACTCCCATATTTAAATTGAACATTAGGTTCAGGAGAATTATGATATATTTTTGTGTGTGTCAACTTTTTTCTGATATTTAAATCATTCAAGGTAATAGAGTTTGTGTGAAATAGGTATCAATATCGCTTTTGTAATTGACTCATTTATACGTTTAAGTAGGTTTATTTTCAGGAGAGATGGAGATTTATTGTGAACTTAAGTACAGTACATAGCAAACCTTAGGATCAAATTAATTAAGGAAATTCACTACATTTTGATGTTTAAATATTACTTACAAATTGGAGTTGGCAAAAAAGGTATATTGTCTCTTAGAAGCAAGCAGTTTTCACTTTATATTATTATTCAATGAATACAACTAATAGTTGCATGTTTCGTTGTTTATGTCTTGTAGGTTATCTTAAGGGAGCTACCTCGGTAATCGATAAATTGCCACACAAACGTTCAGCTCTAACATACTATCTAACATTTGGCATAAATTTACGTCCATGATGAATTATTGAGGTGTGACATCTCGGATTTACTATCGTCATCCTATTGTGAGTTTGATCCCTTAAATCACCAGATTAGATCTGTTGATAGCTCCAAAACCAGAACAAATATAAAGGAGATATCTCAGCATATGTACTCAGGGAAGCTTTATATTGTGACGCCAGGTCTCCGCCGTGGTTCGGATTCCACGTTAAACTGTAGGTCCTCCATTTCATCTTCACAATCACACTACCATTACACATTAGCGTAAGTGCGTATAACCCAAACGGGTAGTAAGACGCGGTGCTAATAATAATAATATATTGGGAAAAATCACGTTTTTTACTTATACATATTATATTTCAAGCCTTTCATTAAAGATTATATGATTACTGCCATGGCTATCTTCGAAACCTAGGAAAATATCAAGCTGAAACTTGGAATACACGTGCTTTATCAAAGTATCCTAAGGATGTTATGCTATTATTAATAATTTTATTTTACTATTATATGCATTATTCAACTCTGGATTTAGTGAAATTGATTGTAGCGAGCTTCCAGCTACAATGAACTTGATTAGTTTGTTTCTATACACATACATTTCAATATGTTAAAATGATCGTTTATCAGGAATCTTATACTTCGGTGTTGGTGAACCTAAATACTAAAAAGTCCAAGGTAAAATGTAATTCTAACATTTGAACTCTTAGAAAACAAACTTATATTTTTGTATAGACCTAAGTCTTGAAAAAACTCTTTCTTTACCGAAGTTATTAATTTGGTAGAACATAGAACAACGAGAACTATTGAATGAGAAGGAAACGAAAGGCTGAGTGCAGAAAAAAACACCGCATCCCAACTTATGGGCTTAATCTCGTACCGCGGTTGCAGCAAGCAAAGACATACATTATTATTAGCACCACGTCTTACTACCCGTTCGGGTTATGCGCACTAACGCTAATGTGTAATGGTAGGGTGATTGTGAGATGAAATGAAGGGCCTACAGTTTAACGTGGAATCCTAACCACATTCACAAGATGTCTTGTCAGAGGTGAAGGAAGGATTTGGTAATCAGATAAATCTTTGCCGCGACCGAGGATTGAGCCCCGGCCGCTAGCACAGAAGTCTGAAACCTTACCCCTAAACCGCCTGGTCACCCAAAGACATACAGTTTAGTTACTTGAGTGTATGCGATACCTTTTGCTGACAAGACATGGAGGACTATGGGAGGAGTATGGCAATAGCCACTATTTAGAACTGCTTCTAACACGCTGTTTAGCTACTGTATGTGACTTTGATTGTATAGTATGAAATGTCTTTCAAGGAAGTGCTAAAATTCATCAATGGCAATTCTTTTGAATTTAAAGATCTTATCCATTAATATTAGGATTATTAATATTACTGGAGTTGTATGGCGCGTCAATACAATAAGGTTATTTGCCCAAAGATCTTATCGATATGGACAATGAAGTGTTTTTGTTTAATTTTAGCACTTCATCTTACTACCCACTACTACCCGATTTTGTACTAATAAAGCTAATGTGATTGGTAGGAAGAATACTAAAATATAAAAGAAGTATACCTGCATTTTTTAAAAGAGAGTGTAGAAAACCTTTTAAATTTAATAATCTAATCTTCAAAATAAATTTAAGCCTTTAACACATGTTTAAATTATATCTATGTTTGGACATTTTGTTTTAGTCAGTCTATATTCGCGTTTATAGCACAATCCAAACCAATACAGTATTATTTTTCTAACATAATTTAAGCTTTGATTAATTTTCTCCGTTGATAATTTTATATACAAAAATGTACAAAGTTACATTACAGATTCCCTGTGCATGAAACGCGGTTAAACCAGCTAATAACTACAATAAATAGTTTAACTAATAATACATTGTGATATAGGCTACAAGCTTTATCTACTATATGTGTTTGACTTAATTAATTTCTAGTCCAATGTGTATGTATGTGGAGAGATATATATATAGAGAGAGAAGAGGAAATGAAGCATGAGTGGTTCAGGAGATATTGTCCAGGTGTTTGACAGCCCTCCATCTCATGTCCAACCCATGCTGCCCTCGTTCGTGAAGCCCATGCACTGGAGATTTTGGGTTGGATGGACAGGGGGTAAGGGGGATGGACAGTATCCCTCCCCCCATCCCACCAAAACAGGGACTGAACACGCCACTTGAATCACTTGATTAGTGCCATCAGTCATGAGGCCCAAGGGGGACTCTCGTCACCTCAACTTACAAGTGCTCTACACCTCCTGCGACACTAATAAATACACTCACCCACTCGGACCTGTTGAAGGATACAGCATCGTTCATATCAACTCCACTGCTGAGGATGATAATTTTATCAATAGAAAACGCGTCCTACTACCCTTCCGGAATACACGCGTTTTAATTAATATAATACCAGCTTCAGTAATTACCGTGGTTTAAGACGTCACTCTCTTATGAGGACCACCAATGATGAGGATATCAGGGTTCCAATACCAGCCAGATACTGAGGGGGGTGTTTTCCTTACTGGTTTTACACTCCCCTGTTACCCGAATGCGGGTAACCTTCTTCTTAATTTAACCCTTAATATCCCTGACACGTTAGCGTCATTAGTACAAATGGGTATAACCCAAACGGTTAGTAATAACTGGTGCTAAATATGTAAATATCTTATCAGCACGTCTTACTATATGTACATTCGGGTTACACGCTAATGGTTTTAGGGATGAGGAAGGTTATATTTATAGGAAGTGTACCCAATTTTGCATTGAGATAGAGTGGGAAACCATTTTGGTAAAACCACCCTCAGTACACCCGACCGGGATTCTTACCCCGATCTCTCTGTCATCCGCAGTCTAGTCTAGAACGAGGGTAACGCGTTTGACCACGCAGGCGCAGAGGCAGGCTAAAATTAGTTAAATTATAAACTACTCTAATAAGGTTGAGATGAAAAAATATAATTTAAAGTAAATTTGATCCGCAATTTCTTTGAATAAGACTGGGTAACCATTTAGGAGAAATTCCACAATACACCCAAATGGGATTCGAACACTGACCTCCACCTCACCAGCAAACCAGACTAGATAATAAAGAGTCTTTGTCACGTGTAGACACATGTTAGTAACAATCTTAGCTGCGTGCACCAAGTCTTACTATCCATTAAGGCAATATACATATGTGTAATCCGAACAGGTAGTAAGACGTGGTGCTAAAAAAATAACTAATGGAATAAAACTTAGGGAGGAAATACATTCTTTTTTAAGTGAGAAATATTTTAAGAAAGTATTCTTCAGTATACCCACTGGGATTTGAACCGAGATCTATTCGCCATCAGTCATCCAGTTTATTTCCATAGTTACGCCTAAAAACATGCAACCACCGGAGCGATCTCTTAATTGTTAGTTCACAATCATAGTGTGAGTGTACAGATAGGTAAAGTAATTCAAACGTGTATAAATAGTGCATACATTGACTGTGGAAGGTAGTAAAGTGAGTATACACGTCTATGAAGATATTTCAAATGTGTATTAATTGACAATGAACGGGAATAAAGTGAGTATACACGCCTATGAAGATATTTCAAATGTGTATTAATTGACAATGAACGGGAATATAGTGAGTATACACGTCTATGTAGATATTTCAAACCTGTATAAATTGACCATGAAAGTTAATGATTAGAGTGATCATATACACAATATATTAAGAGATTTAAAACGTGTATGGATTGACATTGAAAGTGAGTGAGTAGAGTGATGATATACACTATATATCAAGAGATTTCAAACGTAATGGATTGACAATGAAAGTGAGTGAGTAGAGGGATCATATACACGTAATATTAAGAGATTTCAAACGTATAAAGATTGACAGTGAAAGTGAGTCACATGAGTCTATAAGTATGTATTTAATTGTTTAAAAAATGTAAATGATTCCTCTCATTTATAAAATATGTTAAAAGCTATATAAAAACGTCTAAAACTTTCATAAATATAATTGAAGGGTGAAATAAAATAGCTACAAAAGTAACAAAATAGGGTGTAAGTGGCCAAGTTGTCGATTATGTTTAGTTTTGCTGGTTTTGGAGAGGTCGGGGTTCACATTATGGTAGGATGTACTAATCTGGTTACTCCTAAATGTTTTCCCATATTTTACTTAAATGTTACTACAATTTCACTGAAATCCTATATTATTCATCTTCACATAAATATTTGGATAGTGCAAATGGTTGGTAAATGCAGATCTTGGTTGGATACAGATTTTAAAGGGATTTTAGGACCCCACGTATGAGCTTAAAGTGTATACAGCATTTTTATAATAATGGTGTAGGCTATATCTAGATATGGGTTGAATCCTATATTTATAAAATCCGAATCTTAAATTTTCTTTAGAATTTCAAATCCACATTCTAATCTTCGACTCTTAAAATTTTCTTTAGTTATCTATTTATTTTAGTGTATCTAACGTGCATTTTTTTAAACCGACTGATGATATTAGTACTCGACAAATAAAATAATTTAAACCTCGAACAGACACAACACCCATCCCTCGGCATCACCGTGAAAGAGGAAATCATAATTTCACTAACTATACATATTTTGGCCATCTCGGGAATTGAACCTAGGACCCTTACCTCAGAACACAGATACTCTACTGACTGAGCTAAGTTTTCTGTCATTGAATAATTAAAAAATAACAATTTTTAAGGCTTGGTGTCAATGAAAATGATATTTTAGTTGACATATTTATCACGTCATAAGCAACAAAATAAAAAGTTTCTATAACTACAAAAGTCTATTAATTCCTTTTACCATTTGCGTAAATTGTTATATCAAGTCAAGTTCTTCATAAATTATTATATTATAGATAGTATTTTGAGATATTTCTAAATATAGAACCTCCTGAATACCATAGGATATCAAAGATTTGAGGACTCAAGTATCCTATTGTCCCATATGCAGCTACAACGTTAACAAAGACTTTGTAAACTGTGAATAAAAGCGTTGGCCTCGTCTACTCTGGTTTGGTGGGGACGGGGCCTCAAGCTTCGAATTTTGGATGGGTGTAGTGAGGATATTATTTAATAAAGGGTTGCCCACCCTTACCCAAATCAAAATTGGTCACATTTGCTTCAAATCTTTCACTACACATCCCTACCTCATTGCTGTATTTCTTATATTTTTAATTATTCTTTTTTAGTCCCGTCTCTTACAAGGGGAGGCCACGACGTTCGGATCACGGATTATCTTCAAACTTTGTACACTTATAGTAGTCCATTAGGACAACATAATGAGCAAGTAGTAAGGCGTACTACTTAGGCGTTTTCGAGAAAATCGCAAGAGAAGTTTGACGCGTCGAATATGTACCGGTGCGTTGCGACTATAAGCACGAGATGGTGGCGGTAGAGTGGTTAGCGTTCAAGCTCTGTAATCACTGGTTCGCTGGATCGAGTCCCGCTCATCTTCTTTTTTTTCAAGAGTGGTCATATTCTTTCATATATATATTACAATTCAAAGGTAATATAACGAAGAAATACGTGTATTTGCATGAACTTTAATTGAATTTCCAATGTTATTTGGCTATTTATTAATTTTTATTATTACAAAAAATATTATATTTATAACTATCGACAAGTAAACGACCAAACGCATAAAGTTTTCCTGAAAATGTATGCCTGTCGTGATTCGCAAAATCCCTCGTACCTGAAATCGGGTAAGGTACCCGGAACTGTTGTGCACGTTTTGACCTGCAGACACAGGTTTGAAAAAACAAGATAATAAAAATTAATAAATAGCCAAATAACATTGGAAATTTAATTAAAGTTCATGCAAATACACGTATTTCTTCGTTATATTACCTTTGAATTGTAATATATATATGAAAGAATATGACCACTCTTGAAAAAAAAGAATATGAGCGGGACTCGATCCAGCGAACCAGTGATTACAGAGCTTGAACGGTAACCACTCTACCGCCACCATCTCATGCTTATAATCGCAACGCACTGGTACATATTCGACGCGTCAAACTTCTCTTGCGGTTTTCTCGAAAACGCCTAAGTAGTACGCCTTACTACTTGCTCATTATGTTGTCCTAATGGACATAAGATAATCCGTGATCCGAACGTCGTGGCCTCCCCTTGTTAGTTATGTTAAGTGTATGCACATATGTTCAAATTAAGAAAATTTTTTGTCTATTAAGGAAGGTTAAATTTATAGGAAGCGTAGCTGAATTTTAATGGAGGGGTAGCGGAAAACCATTTAGGAAAAAATGTCCTCATTACACCCAACTGGGATTCGAGTCCCGATCACCCCGTCATCGGCAGTCCATTTTATTGAGATAATTACGCTTTATACCATTTGACCACTGAAGTGGGTCTCATTAGTGTAAACATATGGATAGAATGGACGGGTAGTAAGACGAGATGCACATAAAAATAATTAAGTCAATGGAAAGGGGGGAAAAAACAAGGAAGAAGCCAGTGGATGAAATGACAATACAAGGAACTTTAATAAGATTTCCGGATAAATTGAACCAATTTTCTGTTTCGATTGCAAGTAGGATAGCCTACAAAATATATGCTGTAGTTCCATATAAAAACAATGTTGTTGGTTCTGGCCTGAAAGAGTGTGTGTTCTCGGATCAGGCACTTTGTATGCAGCCTCTCTCTCTAGTCACAACTCAGTGGGGGAGATGCCACATCAAGAGGATCCAGCATGACTTGAAGACCATCTCGACACACAAGATATTAATTTGGACGTCATAGCTTACTGAACTCTCACTCTATAAACACAAGAGTTTGAACATCACGTGGTCCCCCTTCAGTGGCCGCATGGTCTAAGCCGCAGTCATTCTCAAAGAGTGTGCTGCTAAATTCACTAGGGGTTACACGGAATTCTCGACGCTATGTCATTTTTGAAAACCAAGTAGTTTTATTCAATATTAATTTTTAGATAGATAAAAAAGAAAAATGTTTTAAATATTTAATATATTCATTTTCCAGAGAATTGAATGGTCTACAATCAAAGAGTTGAGTAATAAATTACAATCTTGTTGTTACTTGCACAAAAGATCAATAAGTGGTCTAATATAAGATTAACATGCACACATTTCCTCTTCAATTGAGATAAGTTTCTCTACTAATGCATTCCTTCACCTCCGACAAGACATATTGTGAATGTGGGGAATGCCAGGCCTCCACCGTGGTTCGGATCCCACGTTAAACTGTAGGTCCTCCATTTCATCTCACAATCACCCTACCATTACACATTAGCGTAAGTGTGTATAACCCGAACGGGTAGTAAGACGCGGTGCTAATAATAATAATCTACTAATGCATATGTTCAAATCTCCCGTAGTGTCGCCAAATTGGACTTTCAATGTTCTGCAAGCACTCACGAGAAATACTAGTATGCCGAAATTAAGAAAAAAGTTTAGACATACTAGTTTAAGGGTCATTTCCATTGTCAGATTTAGTACGCCTCAAAATGCAGCGCTACACTACAATACGACACCTACATAGACCAGAATGTAATGAGCCAGTTTCAAATGCGTAGTTAGGTGTTGTCTGGTGTTTAGTATAGCGTCACACCTGAGGCGTACTAAGTCTGACTATTAATCTGATCCTAAGACATCACTCTCGCAATATACTGAACTGCTGATGATGGAGAAATCAGGGTTCAAATACCAGTCAGGTGTAATGAGGGTGTCTTTTCTAGTATGGTTTTTCACACTCTCTCTTTCTCTCTCTCCCCACAATGTGGATACACTTCCTCTAATTCAATCTTCCTCATTCCTACCACAGTTACTTAATTATTATATATGCGTACAGCCCAAATGGGTAATAAAACGAGGTGCTTGAAAAAAAACCATTACTTTATTGAAGCATCATGAATCACACTGATATAAGTAGGCACGTGAAATTACAGTCTTTAAAGAAAAAAAATTATTTGAGACATTTAACGTGCACTTTCTGAATTATATCAGCACACGACTTATAAACTAAAACTTAAATCTAGAACAGACACAACAACCAGATCCCAGCCGTTGATTTATCACCATGAAAGCGTAATACTACATTTAACCGATGATAAATTTTTCGGCCAAGCCATTATTCAAACCTAAGACCATTTTCTCCGTAGGCAAACATACTCCAGACTAAGCAAATTCAGTTATCGGACAATTAACTCTCAAGATAATCTAGTTTCTAAACAAAATTATATCACCACATAGCTTTATGTGCACTGTGTGAGCTATCCAACTACCTACACTAACAGTATAATGATTTGGAATTGCATCAACATTTTGATGGGGGGAGGGTGGTAAACCATTTAGATAAACACTTCAGTTCACTAACTGGGATTCGATCCCCCACTCACACTCACTTCTTATTACACTCTGTTGCAAGAATGACGCCATGGGTTGTTGAGATCTGCACCTCATTTAAATACCAAACTTGGTGATATATCTATTTACGCTAGAGGTCTAAGGAAATAGGATTACACAATATATAAAAAAAAGTGTATCCACACTTAGGATAAACAACTCTTATTATAACTGGGTGGAATATGAATTTCTACCTCTCCGTCACTGGCCAGTCATAATTGTCTTATTGAAGTTCAGTTCGCGTGCACAACCAATGATGGGGCTTAAAATAAAGCTCTAATCTGGAGAGAAAAAGTGGGAAAATATTTTTTAAGAAACTAGAGCAATATTCGCTTGTAAGGCGCTACTCTTGCAATAAACTAGGCTGCAAAAGAAGGGAGGTCAGGTTTCGGACTCGTTCGGGTGCACCAAAGGTGTTTTTTTTCTGACGTTGTTTTCCATTCTCTCTCTACGCAAATTTGGGTGAACTTCATCATAACTAAATTTTTCCTTATCCCTAACACATTAGCGTAGTAACTATACATAAGTATACATACAAGCGTATAATCCGAACGGGTAGTAAAATGCGGTGCTAAATAATTGCTTGGAGAGAGAGAGAGAGAGAGAGAGTGAGAAACAATCATTTGGAGATAGCTGCAGAGTGAGCATTTGGTTAGTAAATTGCACACTGTACAACCAAAAAAGGATAAATATCGCTAGCCCATAACACACATTTACCACTAAATTTAAAACAAATATATATAAATAACCTGACCTTCAAATCTTATTTGCACTTAAACCTATTTTATGAGCGTTTCCAAAGCTAACGCTGTAAGTTAATATCAAATACGTGTTTATTAGATTAAATTGTAATAAATAAATAACAATTTCAAACTAATATACTCAAAACTATCAACTATTTGATTTATCTGCTTGATTTTTCAGTCTGTCAATAAATCAAACAGGTGTGTTTGTTTTGAATCAGATTTTTGAAATACAAGCAAACAAATCACATAATTTTTGTTTATATATAACATTATTTTTCATTTAAATATACAAGTCTTTGGATATGTTTTTAAAATTCCATTTTAAACTCTACGAGCATTTAGACAGCTTATCTTCAATGTTCACTACTAATTGAAAACTGAACAGGTTATTTTAAGAAATGAGTGGCCAAACAGAGGGAGTGCAGTCACTTAGATATTTGTGCTTTAAAATGCTGAGAAGTTATTTTGCAAAAAAACCAATTGAAGAGTTCCACAATTTTATTAATTTACTATACCAAATTTATAATATATATTATTTAAATAAATGTAGATATTCAAAATAGACGTTCATTTTAAGGATGTGAATAATCGAGTCACTCACCAAAACCAAATTTTAGAAAATAGCCAACCTGAATGAATTCATAAAGGAAGTGTTGTGATATATATTATTAATAAATAACAATTCAAATTCAAAAGATTGAGTCATCAATAAAATAGAAACACTTTCAATTTTCTTAATACTAATTCAGTTCAATAAATTAAATATCCATGAATTTTTAGTATATTATATAATACATTTACACCAAATTTAAAAATCTTTAATCATATTTCATAGCAAAAGCTAGTAATCAAAATAATACAAGGCAATTTTAGGATTAAGATAGTAGGAAAAATAAAATATACGTTAAATGTATAGAAGTAGAGTGGTGAGCCATCAAACAAAAATATGATATTCTTACTTTGGCTAAGATTTATTTTTTAATCGAGATTTACTTATTAATTGACCTCCAAAATTTGTTTTCATCTAAATTCTATTCTTAATATTTCATACTGCTAATTTTGTTGTTGCTTGATTCAGATAGGGTGAATATTTTCAATACTAAAGTCCTACATATTGAAGATATTTGCCAATCTGGTATTTATCCTGTCAATTTTGATATTTAAATTTATTTGTTTAAAAATACCAGACGGGATCCAGTGAACACACGTACCAAATTTGTCAGTCTAATATTAGCTGGTTTTGAGGGTGGTGAGGGGTAGGTTCAATCCTAGAAAAAATACACTGAAGTAGATTTTTCCTAAATAAGTTCTTCCTCCCCTCATAAAAATAAGACTGTGTTTTATTTTTATATTACTTACCTTCTAAATAATTCATCAATATAAATATAGTGATAATTAGAATGGTTATTATGAGATTTAGTGAGTAAAGCCAAATCAAATTTGTTTGCGTTAAAATGTGATAGTTATAGCTTTGGCTGTCATACAAAATATTGTTTTAAAATGGGGAGGTAAGAAACACGGGCTAAAGGAACTTTTTATTTATTTCAATTTCAATAGCAAAACATTTCTGGTCAAAATAAATTAATTAGTTCTCATCTGCTTCGGTGGCCACATGGTATAAGGCGTCATTCACACAATATTAAACTACCGATGACAGGGAGATCGGGGTTCAAATCCCGGTCGGGAATACTGAGTGTGAAGTTTCCAAAATGTTTCTCCACTCTACCTCCATGCAAATGTGAGTACAATAGGGTGACCTGGCGGTCTAGGAGTAAGGTTTCAGACTTCTGTGCTGGGGGTATGGGGTTCAATCCTCGGTCCCGATACAGATTTATCTGATTGCCAAACCCTTCCTTCACCTCCGACAAGAAGTGTATTAATCACAACTTGTGAATGTGTGGAATGCCAGGCCTCCGCCGTGGTTCGGATCTCACGTTAAACTGTAGGTCCTTCATTTCATCTCACAATCACCCCACCATTACACATTGACGTAAGTGCGTACAAACCGAACGGGTAGTAAGACGCGGTGCTAATAATAATTTTAATGTGAGTACACTTCCACTCAAATCAACTTAACTCATCCTTAGCTCACTAGCGTAATTAGTACACATGTTTATAGCCTGAACCAGTAGTAAGACACTGTGCTAAAAAAAATAGACAATAATTCTTTAATAGAAATATTGAGTATAGTTTTCTCCACATGGTGACCTCACCATTTCTTGAATATTTGTCAAGGATTTCCTGTAATTTGGTGATAGATTTTTCTCTTCCCTTAAAAATTGTGTCATATAATGATGCTATCTTCATAAAAGATATTCAAAAAAATATTGACGTCACCAGGCGAATAAAATTTAATTCTACGTTTCTAATAGACTAATATTTTATTTATTTGCCCTAAAAAAGTTTAGCTCTTAAAACTGCAAATATACTTACCTTTACTAATATCTCCTACAGTCCCACTTTAAGATAAATATTATTTCACTTCGTATACATTAATTTTGTTTATTTATCATTGAAAAATAAAATATGAGCTTAGTTTTGTTTCAATTTCCTTTAAAATTGGGAAATAATTATTAATATGGTTCTGTCACGTGACCAGAAAACTGTATTATACCAGTTTAATAGAAACTACCATTTTTTCCGTAAGGAAAAAATAAATGCTATGAATTTAAGATGTAGTACTCTTCTTCTATGTAAAAAGAACAATTAATTAACGACTCTTTTAAGATTAATTGGTTTGAAAATGAATTAAAATCGACCTATGTTTCTAGGCAAATATTATTAATATTAATTAACGTTTAATATAATTTACATTACCATCATCAGGGGAGATCAGGTTTTTAATCCCAGTTGAGTGTACTGAGGACGTGTTTGTTTTTCCTAAATGGTTTCCCACTTCCTTACATGTAAATGTGCGTACACTTCCTTTAAAATTCTACTTTCCTCATTCCTATTCCACTAGCTTAGTTAATGTATGCATTTATTTGGATCAGGTACTAAGTTGCGGTGAAAGAAAAAAGTTTAAACCAACTGAAAGGTTCGTTAGTTGAATGAATCATGTTTATGTGGATCACCAAGGCTAAGAATTCACCGGAGCTGTCTGGCTCTCAACGCTACACAATACAACTTTTATCAGATTATATTTCTATTTTCGACACAGCTCTATCTCATATCTTTACTATCCTACGATGGCTACTGGAGTAGTCACAGACCCCCAAGTACATAGAAGATAAAATGCTTTTAGAAGGTCCATACACAATTTGATACACAGCTAACTGATAACTGGGTAGAAAAAAAAACCTTCCATAAGCTTTCTTAGAGGCAGTTTAAAGTTCTCTTAAGTTTATGTTTTTGGGCAGAGGTTTTTTTTTTAACTTCATGATATGAATCTGTAAGTGAGCGGTGTCAACCAAGTGGCCACCACCGTTAGCGATGGCTGTGCCAACATTTGCGGATAGAGGGTGTCATGTGGTCAGCACAACTAACCCTCCCACCGTTAGTCTTAGTTTTCTAGACCAGAGCTGCTATTTTTATATTCAAGTAGCTCTTCATTTGTTCTCGCTAGGCTAAGTTTGAACTCTTTCCAGACCCACTTCTTCATTTATAAATTCTGAAAGTGCTGAGGAACAAAACTGACACCTCTGGATCTTTAACCGGAAACTCTGACAACTTGACTACAGAGGTGGTCTGAGGCATATTTAATACATAAGAATAAATGTTAGATTATAATTGAAAAAAAAAAATCCCCCAGGCTATAAGCATTTTAATTACACTAATGTGGTAAGAAATGGTGGATTGCTAAATTTAGAATACATGT
Organism: Timema poppense; assembly: GCA_902141375.1. Lineage (NCBI taxonomy): Eukaryota > Metazoa > Arthropoda > Insecta > Phasmatodea > Timematidae > Timema > Timema poppense. The sequence continues at coordinate 551,769 of CABFOV010000001.1, read as the reverse complement.
ATCCGTAGTTGCTTTATTAGCGATTGTGAAACCATTTAGATTAAAGCACTAGCTGTCTACCCAATTCAAATTCCAACCCCGACTACTTTATAAATGGCAACTGGATTATATGAGACTGATAATATGCCGATGCTAGGTAAAGTGTGTAGGAATGTAAGAAAGAAACAAAATTGGTGTTCCTATAATTAAACCAAAATATAATTTTGATATAACAATCCACATCAACCATCTAGCAGTATTTAGTGCTATAATAGAGTTAACTTGATCGTCTTTAAAAGGAGACTGGGGTTTGAATCACGTTTGGTTTTCCATTTGTGGTTTTTAATTAGGTTTTCTAATCCTATCCTCACGCTAATTCTTGTTTATTTTCTATACGATTTCCATTTGATCATTGATATTTTTTTGAAGAACACTGTTTTTATACTTATGTAATGTTAGTTCATTGAGTCTTTTAATAAGTTCGTATTTTTCTCCAGCCAAATTGCTCAGTGGATTTTCTCTTACTTTCCTGCGTCTTATTACCCTTCCCCGGTTTCCCGATGATTATTCTTAATCATTATAAACAATATATCAATAATTATGGATAACATTCCCATCAGGTTTCTCACATCTAGCTCCCCATTCATTAGATCTTAACCACCAAGGGCTTGTCAAAAAATGGTCATTCCTTTTGATGTGGGGGCTTCCGAAACTTCCATAAGCTTCACGATGGTCTAGTGAATTACCCCACCTTTACCTTGGTTTCCATACATGCCCGTACATTCCATCACTGCTTACATCACTAGTCTGGAGTTGCGATTCTCATTGCTTTGTCCCGCTACAGTCATAAATCTGTCTGTGCTGCTACCTAGACAGGAAGCTCCCCCCTTCCCCCCTCACTGATGTCTACCTCTTCCCCAATGGTCGTCAACCACTGCCTGCTAGTGTTGGTGATAGGTCATCTTGTTGCCTCCAAGTTTTGTTTGCCTTGGCCTGTTGAGTGTGCATTAGCATTTCAAACTCTTACCAATAAATCAAACTATTACTTCCCCACAATATCCAGGCGAGACTCTTTTTGATAACTACCAGAAATAGGAAGCCTGTTACCACCTTACCTTTCCCCCGCTTCAACATCCTGAAAATAATAAGCCTCATATTTCCAAAATACCACTCTTCTATATTCAGTATTTTAATAGGCCTAGCCTTTCGAGGTGCATTGTGTCAGGGAGGTAAGTAGTTACCCCTACCTCAAGACCCATCTTGCTTGCGTTGATCCCAAGTATCTCTCGACTAATCCTGGATTATTACTTAACACTCGTCAAAAGTCACATAAACAAGCACTAATAATACTTATTGATTTTACATAAATAATTTTCAATAACTATACTTATAATATGTCCAAGCTCGTTTAGACTGGTTTGAAGTTTATGGGGCGATCGGAGTTCTAATACCAGTGGGCTGTACTAAGGGTGTTTGTTCTTAAATTGTTTTCCATACGCTTTAAATTTAATTCAAGACACATGTACTATAGGTCATACCTTCCTCATTCCTACTGTGGTAGTGGAGTTTCTTTTAGCAGCACATCTTACTAACCATTCGAATTATACGTTTATGTACTATTTACACCAATGTGGTCATGATTAGGAAGTATACCCACGTTTGCCTGGGGCTATAGTGGAAAACCACCCTCAGTACACTCGACTGGGATTGAACCCCTACTTCCCCATCCTCGTCAGTTTAGTATCTTGTGAGAGTTGTGCCTTAGACCATACGGCAAGCTAATCGGGTTGTAAGCGAAGTTAAAATACCTATAGTACGGATAATCAATAAGAAGCCTTGAAAAAATAAAATAATATAATTAATTCAAACAACGATAAATTGTTCAGTTCTATTAAACAATAGCTTATATTAGGGACTTAATATTTTTTTTAAATATTTTTACGATTGTTTCTAGCTCCACGTCTTACTACCCGTTCTATTCTTACACTCATGTACTATTACGCTAATAGCTTCAAGGATTAGGAAGACTATATTTAGAGGAAGTGTACCAGCATTTTAGGGGAGAGAGAGGGAGAAAACAATTTTTAAATAACCACTCTCAGTACACCCGACTGATATTTCAACTTCGGTCTCCCCGTAATCGGTGGTCCAGTATACTGAGAAAGTAGCACCTTAGACTATGCGAACACTGAAGTGGGCAATGATAAAATTAATCCAAGCAACGATAGATTGTTTATTTCTATTAATTTTATATATATATATATATATATATTAGGGACTTAATATATATATATTTTATATATATAATATATATATTATATATATATACAATATATATAAAATAGAGATAGAATATTAAGTCCCTAATATATATTAGGGACTTCATATTTTAATGAAATATTAAACCTTTCTATCTCTATTTTCATTTAATTACTTTCTCATAAAGTGTCATCAATTGGAATATGTTCTCAAACTTCATGATTATGTTCTGTTTATACATATCTATTACATGTCTACGTGGGGTGCATCTTGATATACGACTCTATCCACAAGTCCCGCCCCGCGTCGGGCCTAGCTACAAGCCGAGCATAACGCATTCACTGCCACGAGTGCTGCGGTGTTGTTGCCGCATACAAACACTACCCTTTTTGACAATAATAACAAAAGACACCAAAGCTAGCCCAACGTAGCGTCATGCTTGACCCCTAGTCGGAAATCCAGGGTTCGATTCCAGACCTTGTGAAAATGCGATGGTTTTCACTCGTTATTGATTCCGTTTACTTCTCCAAGCTAATACCTTTTTTTTAGTACCGCGTCTTACTACTCATTCGGGTTACATGCTTATATACTAGTTACATTAAGGGTTTAGGGATTATGAAGGCTATATTTAGAGAAAGTGTGGAAATAGAGTGGAAAACCATTTTGTAAAAAACATACATGGTGCACCCGACTGATATTTGAACCCCGATCTCCCCATCATCGGCAGCCTAGTCTACTATAGAGTAACGAGTTAGACCACGCGGACACCGAAGCTGGTCCAGGCTTACAGTAAAGTAAACGTTAAATTAAAATTCTTAGTAATATTTTATTAAATTGCAGTACCTTGAAAGATAGCAGGCTACCTTGACGTATTGCACTGTTGCCCTATCCTGTAGGCTAAGCCATAGTGGAACTAAGCAAGGTAGGATTTCAACTATAACGAGATTTATTAAGGGAAACTTCAAAATTTATTGTTTTTTAATTGTGTGTAAGTATTGTAAGTAATTTTTTTTAAACGTTTAATTCGTTTCAGAGTCAACACTAGTTACATTTATTAACGTTAGATGTTTAAATCCACTAGCCTTATCTACGCAATTATAGATAAAAAATTTAAAAATAATATCAATAAAATAACAGAAAAAAATAACAAACGGACTTTACCGTGTAATTGAGTACCTTAAAATGATTTGATGACTCTCGTGAGTAGCCACGTGTTCTAAGTAATCGGACTCTTAATAGACTGGATTTTATATTACAATGAGTTCAAGGTCATAAACTAGGCTAGGTGCAATAGGGGTGGCTCAATACATGTGATTTAGCACTGTGGTTTTATCGCTTATGCTCATGCGTGCTTATTTTTTATTGTTATCTTCTTCATCTTTATAAAATAAATTAACACTTTTAAAATTGTTGGCCACAGGACAGCTTCCAGTTTAGGTGGTAATTTCTTCGGGTTGTTTAAAGTAAGTTGTATATACCTATAACGGTGCGTATTTATATATATATATATATATATATATATATATATACATACAAGATATATATTTAAATATATAACATATATGTGAATACTTGTATAAATATATATATATATATATATATATATATACTTAAATAAATAATGTATATATAATATATATATATGGGGTAGGATTAGCACTCATCATCATTAGGACTTCAATCTTACCATTGGTTTGCTGCATATCTCCACTTTTGGCTATCCTGCAGATAAGTTTATTACATTTATTTATACCTGCTTATTCCAACATATTCCGTTATAGGATTCATATAATCCAGTCTTGGTCTCCCTCTTGAATTTCTCTCTTCCACATCTTCTTCTTTAACTATCTTGCTCAAACTATCATGCCTCATTATATATTCTAACATGTTAACTGTTCTTGACTCTATACCTTTCCATAAAATATGCTTTCTTTGGATTAGCACTATTGAGTAAAAAACCAGGTATATATATAGTTATACTTATTATATTAATCATGCTTTTTTTTATGGGTACCATAGTACGAAATTGTACATCTAAACACGATAAAAGGATTTCAAGTCAAAATAATAATTTAAATAAGGAGATTAAATTAGAGTTTAAGAAAATTCTGTTAACTTATAGTATAATATATAAATTTTATATTTAGCTGAGACCCAGAATTTCCAAAATTGCAGGAATAAATCAACCTATCTTACTCATACTCGATAAAAGCTTTTAAATATTGTTTAATACTAGAGTCTATCTATAATTACCTTAATCCTGGGACAAGTATGAGCAAGATGAGTGTTTAAGTCTGAGAAAAGCTTTTGGAGTAAATTATATCAATATTGCATAAGTAAAAATCAGTATGCACATAGTACCTTCATTAGAAGATCATCAATAGCTGCGGGGGAGAGGGCAGGGGGGCGTTTATTTGTGGAGGTATGGAGAAGCATATTTATACTGATGCTTTGCGACAATAAATGAAAGTAGATGATTATTTACATATTGTATTTTGTTTTGAATAATTTAAACAGCTTTCTTAGGTTGTTGTCACTTAAAGTGTTTATGAATAAATGATTTCCCGCTACGAAACACCGCAACAAATATAATATACATATTCACGTTTAATTCCTAATATATTATGTATTGCTATTAGTCTAATCTATTCAACCCACTCTACCCACCTGATAGATATTCTTTTATTTCCACAAAGAATGTGCACTGAATAGTGTTGATAGGGTTTAAAAGTTGATTGTTTAAAACAATTATCATGTGTGATGCAGCATTGACAAATTGGAAATAGTTTCATATTGAGTCGAGCTGGCCAAACGGAGACGCTGAAATTTTGTGATTGGCAAAGAACTAATTTTATTTTCTAATTTTTTTTATGAACTCATAAATCCTATTAAATATAATATACTTTGTATATTACCTTGTAGCGTTTATGATATAACAAATCCTAATTTACCTTAACCATTTTAAATAAGATTTTAAATCAATACATTATTTAGTACAGTATGTGTTTTATGTTTACACTCTGTTAAAATTACATAACAGTATATTAAAATATTTATAAACATGACTATATACACCAAGCAAAATAACCCTTGATAGTGTTAGTGAGTTTAAATATTTATGAACAATTTTAAATAGCAATCACGATATTATATAGGAAATAGGAAAATAACACAATCTGTAAATCCATGCTATTACATCGTCAGTAAGTTGTTGACACATCGCCTGCTTTCAAGGATTATAGAAGTCAGAAATACAAAACAATAATTTTATCAGTTGCTCTTTATATATGTGAAACGCGATCTCTTACCTTAAATAACCAAAATAAAGTAGGGTGCTCGAAAACAAGATTCTCACCCAAATATTTGTCCAAAAAGGAATGAGGCTAGTGGAGAGTATAGAAGGTCATATCATGATGAGTTGCAAACCTTGTACTAACCACAAAACATTGTTAGGATAATCCAGTCTTGTAAATTACGTTGGGCATGCCATGCAGTGCGAATGAAAGATCCTAGAACCTTGTTCAGGGTATCGACTGGCAAACTAAATGGGATTAGAGCATTGGGAGTACCAAAACACAGATTGGAGGGCAACATTAAGATTAACCTTAAATAAAGATGGTATAATAAGTTAGACTGGATAAAACTAGTTAAAATTAGGGATAGGTGGCTACTTTTGTAAGAGCAGTCATGAAATTTTGATTTCTTAATAGCTTAGAGTAATTAAGTATCTACATGACTATTGTGTTTGCTAACAAACTAATTAGCGTATAACCCGAATTGGTAGTAAGACGCGGTGCTAAATATTATTAACAAACTAATTCAATTGAATAAAAAATACAAAGCTATTTTAAAATAATAACATTACTTTTTTCTTAGTTTTTCAAAATAAATATTATAACATATTCCTTCCAGTTTTTAATTTATTTTACTTATAATTTTTCTCTTGTAAATTTAGGAGTGTTTCACTAGTAATTTAATCATCTGAGATATAAGGCCTATGGATATTATTTAGAAAGTATCTTGTAAAACAAATACATGACTTGCTACCAATCGTATCCTTGACACATAGATTTATTATCTGAGTGTTCGATTATTACTAACAGTTCTGGATATCCACATGCTTACATTAATGGGCTAGGTATGGGTATAATATAATTTAGATAATATAGTTACAAACATTATCACAGAAGTTAAGTGAGAACTTGTGTGTAACCAACTGGGAACTGAACACCTACATCCTCGTTACCGGAAAACCAGAAATATTGGACATAAGACTTTGTAGGAGAACCACAGTGATGAATTGCATACCGTGGGAGATCCCCCCACTCAATGCTCTCTCTCTCACTGATATTTTAACCTTAACCTCAAAATTACAATAAATCCAGTACAATGCGAGATAACGTCATAGGTCACGTGGTAACTATTGCGGATGCTTAAATTGCTTTGTGCATAAGTTTGTTTGGCTCTGACCAGCTATCACGAAGTTCTAACTTCAGCCAGGTTCATTCGGGCTGACTTATTCCACAATGTGGGTCTCAATACCAAAGTTAACCGTTTCTATGACTTAATGGTCTCAGACACTAATCTCGAAATTTACTAGACTGCTGAAGACGGGGAGATTGGGGCTCAATCCCAGTTGGATACATTGAGGAGGGTTTTTCCTTAATGGTTTTCCACACTCCCTCCACGGGTGCGGGTGCACGTCTTCTAAATCCAACCTTTCCAATCCCTAGCACAGAAGTGTAATTAAAACACAAGCGTATAAACTGGACGGGTACTAAAACGAGGTGCTAAAAAAACCTAAATTTGTTTTTTTTATAATAAACCCATTATGTGAAAACTGGAAAATCATTTTGCCACAGTGGCAGATGTAAAAACATATTGTAACTATTGTATTTAAATTCTTAGTGTGTTTAGTTAAAAATTCAAAGCTAAATTATACAGTAATGCAAAATAAAGTAATATTGGAATATTTTGATACAATGAACGTTGTAATTAATAAATCAAATAAAACATATTTTTACAGTGCCAAATTTAAGTGACTTTCAATCAATATTTGTGGTCGAGAGAGGCGACCTTTAAATAAGATAGTTGTAGTTCACAATAACCTGACACTAAATATACTGATACGATATAGTAAAATATGTTTGAAATAAATACGGTAAACGATAAGACCATGTCAACAAGTGTGTTCTTTTATTTCCTATGTTTAATCAATAAGGTTTTAAAAGAATTTTACCTGGCATAAAAAATAAATTTAAATAATGTTATATCTAATCAAAAAACACTATAAATTCACAAATAAATCTTCAATCGACTAGTTTTCATTTACATAATATGACTTATGTATAGTTATTTTGCAACAATTAATATTTATTGTTTACGTGTGTTGCAAAATAGTATCAATAGATAAATCTTTTCAATCAGCTAATTAACTATCTGAATTGAATAAAGAACCTAATGGCTGCAGTTAGATAAAAAAAAAATGCTATGCCTGCTGGTAAAAGTCAGATAAATAATGTAAACTTTATTTCTAGTTATAGAATATGAAATTTTACATAGTAGATGTTTTGCTAAAACCATACTGCCATTGAATTTAACTAGATTTTCCTATGCTGAAGAATTTGTTTATAACCTTTATGATAGTAATAATATGTTAATCTTTTAAAAGAAGTTGTGGGATGTATCTATACGAGTACTTGTGTATTTAAGATTTAATATGCAATTAAATGATTATGGAAATCAATGGTTTGATATTTATTTGCAAAATATTAATTATTTAAGTAATAAGCCAATTTTAAATCAAATATTTCTTTTTCCTTAATAAATAGTCAAAATTAAGTTATCAAAATAATCTGGTAGTGTAGTCAATGTGTTTATCGATTTAATATTGTTTTAATTCGTTTAGAATATTATTAAACGTAAATTCTAAATTACTGTAATGGTTCACCACAAAAGTGAATGAATCTGTGATGAATTGAAAAGGATAGCTTGTAGCTGAGCATAATGCGCACAGGGTTTATTCAACCACCATAACAATGACCATTATTCCGGCAACAACGTAGGTACGCTCGCCACGCGCTTCATCGACCATTGGACACTAATCATCCAGCCACGCACAGGAGTTGTTGCCGGAACCGGAAAGGGAAGTCACAGCACAAACTATATTGTTTGAGTCTTATCTTATCTATAAAACTTAGGTTTTCAATAGAAATAAAACATACAATAGTCTGAAGGGATAATTGCTTTAGTAAAGGACATGCCACCTTGCACAATCCAACCTTTCGGCATGGATCAATGGTTAACTATCAGATCACGTAGAAAAAAAGTTATATTATTTAAATGAGATTTTTTTTGCTTTATAACTTTAGATTTCAATTATAATTAAATATTTCACTTTTTCTTATAACTTATATTTTGGTGCACGATCTAATTTCCCTTGAATAAAGTTTTATTCATAAACATGAGATTTTAATCTTGGGTAATTCTGTGAGAGTACATCTAATTAATATTATTTTTATATTATCTTCCATTGTATTGCATTATTTGTGGATTTTTAACTCCCCATCATACTTTTATTATGTGTATTATTTAATTTACAAATTATTTTAAATTATTTTTATTCGATTCCCTAATTGGTCTTGATTTTATTTTGTGTTCCCAAATATGATAGTGTTTGTTTCAAGCTTAGAACTTTTTTGGGCACCATTTGTATTTATTTTGTATTACATTTCTTTTTAGTTAAGGGTCAAGAGCTGTGTCAAGGCTTTGAAGGTGGTTTGAGATTCAAAGTGACCATGCATGGCTATGGGATATAGGTATTCTTGATTGGCCCATCTCCGACGAACGCTCCGGTGTGACTGAGATTTCTCTTTTCGGATCCGTTTCTTTTTCTACCAACATTATTACAATTTGAGAACAATTTCTTAGCCTTAATGTGAAAGAACCAAAACAAATTGACAATATTGCAGCATTGTTTGGAAAGTAGATTATTGAATATATATATATATATATATATAT
>CABFOV010000001.1:489737-531302 GCA_902141375.1 Timema poppense | reverse complement strand
AAATTGTAATACATCATTTTGTTCTATCATTAATAGTTTTCGCAGCGCACGTGATTGAAGGAAGTTTTTTGTTTATTTTTTTACACCTTGGGTTAGATTATTCAAGTTTTAGTAAGCATCCCTAATTTTTTTGAAAATGAAACATAGCCTATGTCACTCGGGAATAATGTAGCTTGCCAACGGTGAAAGAATTTTTTAAATCAGTCCAGTAGTTTCGGAGCCTATTCATTTCAAACAAACAAACAAACAAACAAACAAAAAATCAAATCTTTCCTCTTTATAATATTAGTATGAAAGAGCCTATTCATTTCAAACAAACAAACAAACAAAAAATCAAAGCTTTCCTCTTTATAATATTAGTATGAAATACTTACTTACATTATCACTTCCAACAACCTCCCAAATGGTCATCGCCCCCATATCCTGAAGTGGGCCCCCAGGCCAGAATCTTTGGCGGGCTCCCCTACCTATTGTTAAGGTTAAGGAAATAGATATGCTCTACATGATTTAGGATGAAATAAGTTATTTTAAATGATGATACAAAAAATATTCATATTTATTAAAAAATTACATATATATCACAACATAACACAAACTTACAATATTATCAACAATTATTTCAGAGTATATTTTATAGCTTTTGTCGAAGCCAATTTTTCAAAAACTTTACTAAAATCAACTCTATAAGCTAAATCATTTTTAATGCACAAAATTGCTTAAATTATTAAGTCGCTATTGACCAGTTGTGCTTCTTTGACATGCTTTTAATAAATTTGCCAGTCTGTTGAACGATCTTTAAACTAAAGAAACAGTAACCGGTACTGTACCAAACAATTAAATGCCAAGGCAGACATGGACTAATATAACTTGCAGTTTTTTGTCATAAATGGCGTTCATGAATCTAATCGGGCTTCTTTCAGTTTCGAAAACTGTCTTATGTTCAAGGAGAAGGATTTCTTACAGTAAGTCTTCTGGCAGATCTTTCTCATGTGTATTTACAAGTCTAGCTTACTTTGTGGTAAGTTGACTTAAGTTTTAGAAGTTTAAATTGGGTGAGAATAATTCACATTTGGTATCTGATGCTTCAAACTTGTCTTTAAATAGTTGATAATAAAAGGCAATACTAGGTAAACTACAAAAAATTTTAAATCTTGTTCAAGTCCTTTAGAAGATTTTGGTTTTCAGGGGCCGTCTTTTGTTCATCGCAGCTGGTTTTGATTGGTAGTGAATGATGGTGTGTGCACATCCTATTGCCTTCTTACGTATAAGATACTAGATCTTGACGCAATAGCGAATGGTTACCAAAAAGACGTGCTACTTCCTAGAGTGAGATTTAACAATTTTTAAGGGGGGTGGGGATTGTAGCATTAATGAATGTTACAGATCCGTTACGCCAGCCCCCCCCCCCTAATTTCCTCCTTGTGGGGGGCTATGAAAATGGCCCGATATATTTGGATCTAAAGTTTAGCTATAAGTTTCCAAGCGAATGAAAATCATGTGTTTTCCAATGTTCATTTGAAATCTTTTCCATTATTTTACAATAATTATAAATGGCTCAAATTTCAAAAATAAATTAAAATATGAAAAGGACTTTCTCTTGCATTCACACTTTAGTACATAATTATTTATAGCTATACCTATTTCAGTCTACAATTTTAGAAGCAAGAAATCTTGTAGTTATATCAATCAAAACATTATTCTAATAGTGTGTAATAAATCAAGTCAATACATATTTGTAATAAAGAAAAATTCCAGTGTGTCCGATTTTTAATGAGTACAATTAATATAAGAATAATTTAAGCTTAATCTAAATGATTTATAAGGAAATAGTGGAAATGACAATTTGAATATAAAAATGATCAAATACAAAATGAAAACTATTTCTAGTGGACCCCCCAGTTAAATAAACCCTGACCTCTCCTCGTCAACGTTGATCTTATACTATCATATATAATACACTATACACTAGTTCTGGATATAGAATTACTTGCCTTATTGCACATCAACTTCCCATGGGTATGGACATTTATGTCTGCTGCGATTAAAGAAAATACCATTGAGAGACGTTGATTCGTATCCATAGGGGGTGAATAATTAAGTTTAGTATATCCCTAAAGTAGGTAATATAATAATGATTAGGATTTCACTCAGCTCAAACCTATACTTGGAGCGGTCGTTTATGTAGGTCTATTCGACACAACCCATAAAGAGAAATAGCCATGACATTTGAAAGGAAAAGAAATACGAAGATTGTATACACATCATTGCCACCCGGAATAGTAAACCAGTTCTCATTTAAAACTTATTCGTCAATACATTATTTTGGATGTAATTTATTTTAGGAGTAAATTAGAGACCAAAAACTTTGGGGATACAAAGTGGAAAAAAAAATTATATCTGATCTTTTTCGGTGGCCACATGGACTAAGGCATCACTCTTACAAAATATTATACTGCTGATGACGGGGAGATCGCGGTTCAATCCCGGTAGGGTGTTTGGAGTTGGGTTTTTTCTAAATTGTTTCCCACTCTCTTTACACACAAATGTAAGTACGCAACTTCTAAATCCATCCTTCCTTATTTCTAACCAAAAATTCATAATTTTTATATAGGTGTATAACCCGAATGGGTAGTAAGATGGGCTAGTAAAAATAAGAAGAAAAATATATATTCTATATTTATCATTAAAAATTGATTACTTAATACATAATTTTGGATGTAGTTTATCTTATTTATTTTAAATATAGATTATAGAATTTGTATAACTTGCACTATGTTCCAACAACTTAGAGGGTACAAAGAGGAATGAATATATCTGTAGCCACGTGAACATAAAAGGTTGAATACCACTGCCCAAGGATATATTATTTTTACTATAAACCTAAGAAACTATATACATAGCTTGACATAAAGCGTGTCACATTTAATAAATTAAACATCCTTGACTATTCGAGAAAATGCATTCATTTAAGATTCCCAGGCTAGAATGTTCACTGAACTGAATAAAATTACAGCCTTTCCGAAATAAGTTTGTTCGTCACTAGGTGATAACTCAACGCTTTGGGGGTGGTTAATGTGTTTTTCCTATAAATTAATATTGTTATACATAACACATTGAAAACTAAAGCTTACTATAACTCAGGTGAATGTTGGTGCAATTCACAATCTTACTATTACTCCAGGGTATTAGATTAATTCATATTACAGTAAGTTTTAATGCCAATTAATGGTATGTGCAGCACATGGCAGTTTATTGTGAATGTATATCAAATGTAAAAAGTAAGTTGACACCTGTAGATATAATTGTGGTTAATGGTAGCGTAGTCAAAATATCAGTTTGTGATAATTGTTTTCATATAAACCCATATATATGTTTAAAATGATCTTTCTCCCACATATGTGGACAAATGGAGCATTCTAATTTTAAAAGGTTAAATGAGGATCTTGGAGTTTAATATAAAACAATACTAGGTTCTAATAATTAGTGGGGTGCGCTCGAATTGCGGAATAAAGTATACCTCTCAGCAGGCATTCAATTAAGGCGCACTTAAATTGCGGAATAAATTATGCCTTTAAAGATGCGCACATGAGTTTAGGAACAACCTGTAATCACATTCAAATCATAACCCCTAACCTAACTTAACCTAACCTAAAGGAACCTAGTATAACCTAGACTAACCTATCCTAACATAACCTAATCTAAGGAACCTAACCTAAAATAACCTAACATAGCCTAGACTAGTCTAACATAAACTAACCTAACATAACCAAATCTAACCTAACCTCCATTTCCATTTGAGCACAGTCATTATATATTCAATTTCTACCTCACAGTTCCTTTAAGCTTATTAACAACCTCGGATGAGTTGTTCCACAATTCATGTGCACCCGTATTAGTTGTTTCGCAAATCGTGTGCAACGAATTGATCATCCTCGTGTTCAGTTTGAACATTAAAAGGAGGACTAATAAAATCACAAATACAGAAACAACTCAAATCAAATTTGGGTACATTTCCTCTTCAGCTATATTTTCTTAATCCCTGCTCCATTAAGGTATTTACTGTGTATAGCCTGTACAGGAAGTAAGACGTTATGTAAAAATCTAAACAACTATATATTTTTCAAAGCTTCAACCCAGGTTTTACGGCACTTATAATGTGCTTAACTGTGGTATTTAAGAAGGGGATAAAGTACCAGGGGTTCTTTGCTTAGTAGTGTGCCTTGAGGATGATACTTACCTACTATATGGCATCAGGAAGTTGAAATTTCATTGCCACATTTACAAAAGTACGCCACCTATCACTATCTTGAGCCGGTTCTAAACAGACCCCCCCCCCNCCCCCCCCTCCCCCGCCCCGACCCCCACACACAAACATTATATCTTGTAGGTCCATTCTAATGTTACCCTCCCAATCGCGTCTGGTTCTTCCCAATGGTCTCTTCTAATTGAACTTGCCAGTCAGTACCATGAACAATGTTCTAGAATCTCCCTTTAGCGCTGCACGTCCTGCCCACCGTAATCTACGATACTTGATTATCTTTACATGTCTTGTGATGAGTATAGGGTAAGTAACTCATCTTTGTGTAGCCTCCACAAGTCACCAGTAGACCCATTTCATTTTAAATCCACCAGCATCGAAGAAAATTATGGTTATTTCATGGAACACATCGTGCAATTAAAATTTATATTAAAAATCATTTGCAGCCAAATGAAGAGTTATCAAATAACATTTATTTAAACAGTAACCCCACTAGTTAGAACTTAGATGATGTTAGGTGTTTTTTATTTTAGTAAACCAAAACAAAATCGTACAAATTTGCGTATTATTCATTAGGTTTGGATAAGTATTTTAATTAAAATTTAATCAAGTCATTTCTTTATCTTAATTTTCATATTCTAATTATATTTCCCAAACATAATTTCTTAAGGTAATTTAATATGAGATAACGATTGAAGAATAAATACAGACTAATTTTATTTAAGGCCTATCATTAGGCGCTGGTGTCTTTAAACTTAACTATCTACAGACTTGCAATGTAAATACTTGTATGATACCAGGTCTTTCAGTAATATCTAAACTTTTTATTTAATTCATGAGTACAAAACTGATATAATTTTAAATGATTTGAAATAAGATAAAATATTTGTAATTACTAGTGTCCACCCAATAAAAATAGTACCTGTTTTTGTTTATTTCATATATAGGGCAAGAATATTGAATGTGTAGACACAGTATGGATATGTTCATATAATAACTTGCATTATCATCTACCTATAAAGAGAGAATGATAAAACTGTTAGTACAAACTCCGCAATGAGGGTAAAACACCACCTAGTGCATCCTACAAGAATTAATATAAACTCGCTCCATTGGCCGCATGATCTAAGAAACGGATGGCATATATATGGCACGCGTGCCACTAGGTTTCCCACGATTACGAATTGGGTGGGTCGTCTACATTAAAAATAATTTAGCATTAAAAAAACACCCCAATGTTGATTAAAAGTCATGTCACAATCAAATTTGTGAAGTCAACGGTTCAAAATTATCTTGGATTTTATTTGAGTACATCTTATGTACTGTTGAAGACAACCAGCTGTGGAGTGTACATAAATATCTTATATATCCAAATACAATATATTCTTTAAATATAAACATATTACATGGACATGGGAATCAAACCCGGGACATTTGGCTTGATTCGTCAAAGCTCTAATTACTGTGCTATTTAGGAGTCATCCCGTGCCTAGGGTCATTACTCACTTATACTTTAAGGCAGAATCTGTGATGGACGTGTGGAAATCCTCAGCTATATATTAGTGATCAATTGATAACACGAGCTATCAGATAACACTGCGATCTTTGACTTGGCATCTAGGGCCTTATACCGCCAATAGTACAATGACAATTGAACGCATTCTCAGATAACTATTGATTAAATAGTATAGCTATTATATTTTTATTAATTGCGGTTATAGCGAATTTAAAAATAACACCTGGACTACTGGATCTGAAAGAAACTAACAATTAATATAATGGATTTGTTATTTAGTTATTCTTGTGTTTCCAACCAATATGGAAAAGATGAATTTTTTCATTCACGCTGTTACTTTCAATGTTTTTATTGAAATGATTAAATAGTAGTAATCCCGCACGGCATTGCCTGTGACCCATTGTAGTATAAGAATAACATAAGCCCCCTCCACCTCCATCCCCAATAGTGTCTGATTTCAAATGGAAAATTATTTCTGAAACGTAATTCTAAGCCAGATTGAAAATATTATTTTTCAAAAATTTGTTAAAAATAGAATTATTAAAAAGTTAATTAAAAATTTAAAAACTAGGTTTCGAGGTACATTTGGCCCCCTTCCGTCCACTTATATTAAAAATTTCAGATCTCTGCGTGCGGTAGATTTGGCTGGGCAACACATACACACACACAATCACACATACAATCACTTCCTTCTATTATTATAGAAGATAATAATATCTATAATACTCACATTGATAATTTAATACATTTTATTTACTTAAAATTGTAAGCATTATTAAAATATTTACAATTTTATTCTAGTTACTCTTCACATTTTATAATATTGAACATGTTATTATTTTTAAATGATCATTAAATAAATGGCACGGTGCACCACACAGACTTTCGCTCACGTTTATTTTTAAATATACATTTACTAAAAACTAATGAGACTTGTGAAACGGGATATTAGGCCTATACATGATTGTATACACCAAATATTATAAATGAAGGAATATACACTATTAATTACTCTATGGCATTGAGAACTAGGAACACTGTTACAGAAAAAGTGAGAAAAGAGAAATATCTTGGTCCACCAAAGAGTATTTGAATCAAAATCGTTTTCAAAGACTTGAATTAAAAAGAACACATAGACCTACTTTCTTGTAGTTCAGAAATTATTGCTTTTATACAAATATACTTCAAATATTTTTTTTATCTTTAATAGTACTACAGCTTTACAATGTTAGTTCACATCTTCTCATATAATTTTCAACATTTGCTGTACTTCAAAATGTTGTTTACAAGGAACAAAGAATGTGAATATTTTACAGGTTTAACAAATCAGTTTATTAATATTCAAAAAGTAGATAGGACATACATAGTATTACAGTTATAAACCAATCAAACCATCCACTGTCTAAACATAAGAATTTGAACGGATACAAGTATACAAACAGCTCGTCAAAGGAGCATCAGGTGTGAAGCACCTTGGTATACCCACACATATACCCACACATTAGGTCATAGGTGTAAATAAGAAATCTTATAACTCGTTAAAGAAGGACAAATACTAATTCATCAAATAGTATGAAAGGTAGCAACTCCACGCTAATTTAAATTTGTAGCAGTAATCAAATCTAATTTCAAATTTATTATACATGATTTTACTCCTGCCTGCTGACTAAGACTACCAGCTGATACCCTTGATAAACATTATAAAGTGATAAACCACATAAATGCAGCCCTAGTTTAAGGAGCTACAAGGGAGGTAATTAACAAGCGCTAACTTCGCGTGAGTTAACTTTAAATAGAGTTAGACATTAAAACGTTAATAAACTCCTAGAAGTAAAACTAAAATTTTAGTACTAGTAGTAAGCGAACTACCAGGAAACTTGATTATACAGATACTATGGACGGACTCTTCTTAATTAGTACTACCTGAGCAATCAATAGTATCTTTTTTCTGTTAGCCTACTAACGGGACAATATTACTAGACAAAATAGTGGTCATTTTTGACTAACGCTAAAGGTGTCACAAGGGGACCATACACGATAAACAAAAGCCTAAGGTCAAGTAGCGCTTCTACAGGTTGCGCACCACCTGCCAGTACACAGACAAATAAGATACAAGTGTCAGTTACGGACCCAATTAGGTCGTGGAACATAGCAATAGATAACCTGGTATCTTCCATAATTAAATTCTACTCCTTAAACTAACCGCAGCATGGTCATATAGTCTAAGGAATCTAATCTTGACCCTAATATTTGCGACTAAGGGCCAGTTTCATAGTCAAGTTTACTACGCCTCAAGTGTGGCGCTACGCTAAGTACATGACGACACCTACCTAAACCTGAATGGAATGGGCCAGTTTCCTATGCGAGAATGGCCCATTCCATTCTAGTTTAGGTAGGTGTCGTCATGTACTTAGTGTAGCGCTGCACTTGAGGCGTACTAAATTTGACTATGAAACTGTCCCTAAGTGTTTGGACTTAGAAAGGTAGTGCATAAAGCTATAAACTATACCATATGGGCATTGGGAAAAAAGTCAGTAGTACTGACATACAACAACAAAGTCTTATGGACACTAAACAATAGAGCTCAAAGCTACACAAAATAAACAATGCCTAAGGGCATAGAAAAACAAGTCACTAGAACTGACATACCAAAAACTAAGTCATAAGACTTGGAATAATAGAGCTCAAAGATCAACAAAATAAACATTAACTTATGTGCATAGAGAAACAAGTTAGTAGAACTGACATACCAAAAACTAAGTCATAAGGACTTGGAATAATAGAGCCCAATCTCAACAAAATATTTAATCCCTTCATACTTATAGTATTCGCCGTAACTTGCTCTGCGGCGAAGAAGAGGTAACAAAAACGCCTCAACCATCGCGGTATTCAGTACGTCGTCCTAGGAAATGCTCGTGAAAATCTTCCAGTAGTTCTTCCGACGAGTGGTTACGATCAAATATATAGACGCTAACCGAGGACAGGCCTATTTATAACAGTGGGACTAATTTTGGAAGGTTTTCTCCAAATACGAAGAGGAGGTGGTAATCACCAGACATCACGCCACCCGACCGCTAGTGCTAGCTGATGACTGTTGGTATCTTCTGGAATGAAGTCTCTCTCATTTACCCTTCGTCTGGCTCAGGTGTCAGATGTGTGCATGTTGGTCTTCCAAGCCGAGTTGCCTCGTTCGCTGGGGCAATTTTTATGATAATTGGGCATCTCCCGCCTGTGATATCATAGTGAGTATCTGCCACACATTTTTAGAACTTATTAAATCTGGTATTAGTAGCTTTAACCTTTTATAAGGCTTCATTGAATCTACGTGTTAAAAATTATTTAACAAGCTACAAATTGCAGATAAATTATGAAAGTTGGAAACTTAATGAATCATAAAGTACCCTCAAAGTCATTTTCATGAGAAAATAAGAATTGCTATCTTGTTTAAAATGATCTATAGATTAAAAATTTTATCAAAATCGTTAGAGCAAATTTTGAGAAAATTGATTTTTTCTCTTTTTGACTTTCAATAAACTACCTCTAAATTTAGGGTTATTTATTTAGTTCCAAAAACCCNGGGGGGGGGGGCTTATTAAAACCTAAGATTCTAAGCCTTAGCTCAATTAATAAAATAATTTCAGCTATAACACAAGGTACAGACAGACAGACGGAAATACAAACGGCATTTGAAAAAATACCTTTTTTGTTTCAGGGGGTCATGAAACGTCAACATTTATCAAAATCTTTAGTTCAATTTTTTAGACGATCACAATACTCTCTACCATATGTGTCAAAAGAAAGTAAAAACGTAGATAAGAGGTGGAACATTGGACTAGTTTAAAATTCATCTAGTTTTTAAGTAGCATACTGGCGGTAGAAGTTTTGCCATCCCTGTCTAAGGCGTCTCTTTTGCAATATACTGAACTGCAAATGACAGATGTATCAGAGCTTGAATCCCAGTCGGGTGTACTGAGAGGGCTTTATCTCAGAAGTTTATCCAATCTTCCTCCACGTAAATACAGATAAAATTCCTCTAAATTAAACTGTCCTCATCCGTAACACAGTAGTGTTATTATTATATAGATGTATACAACGAATGGATAGTAAGATGTGGTGTTAAAAATAATCTCAATCTCTCTGTTCTGAACTGAACATACAAGTCAAATAAGAGTATTTCACAAAATACTTTTCACATTCGACTTTGAAAAAAGGGAGCTCATACTTAAATGGAAACATTACATTTTAAGTAATTTGATGTAAGAAAAGTACTCTAGCATAATTGCTAAAGCTTTCCGTTTGGTAGAGCTTTAGTTACTTTTAAACTTATAACACGAATAGAAGGTAGGTAAATAGTTTTGCTACCGTTTGTCAATGTTTGCCAGCAAGAATTACCATTGCCATGGTTATTTAGAATAAACCAATTTAGGTATAAGTGAAAAACGCCATATAGGTCAGTGTGAGAAATGTATTAAAGTATTTTCAGTAAAAATCTATTAGTTAAAAACATGATTAATAAAAGTTGATTAACTTAATATATAATGTAGTTAAATTGTGTGTGCATTAATTAAATCATCAGGGCAAAAATTTATATTGGTATGTGCATCTCTTAGCTCTGTTTTTCTTTTAACATGGTTTAAATTATCACGCTGATTTTTATAATTAAATTAGTATCATCATCCATGAAAATACTGGTATGTCAGTTTCTTTTCAACTTACTTCATCTCTAATCCTATTGTGTATGTCATATGCATGTGTGCGAATATTATGGAATATTAACAAACACATTTTTTGTAGAACCACTAATCGACCGACATTACAGAGTGACTCTTGACCAGCTCGGTAAACGCCTTTGTAGTGAGTTTAAAATCATGATGTTATTTGTTCAATTGATAATACGAATATTTTTTGTACATCTATTTTTCTGATATTGCTCTATTAATATATGGTACTATATAATATTTAGGTAGTAATATTGCTTTTTTTACAAAGTAAGATATAATAAAGTGGGACATTTTATTATAGCTACGTTGTGGATATGGCTACATGGAATAAACGTCAATCTCGTCTAAACTGGTTGCATGAGGCGTGGAGCCAGGAGTTAGAATCCTTGTCAGGTAGGCTGAGGGTGATTTCACAATCTCCTTCAGATACCGATCCTCATTCATAGCCACAAATTCTAGTTGAATATGTGTGTGCAATATTTACAGAATAAGAGCAAAAAGTTTTTAAATTTATGTGATTTTCTCTAAGATCACTTATTATTGACGTATATGTGGTGACCAAATATTTGATATAACTTTCTGGGAGGAAACGCAATTACAGTAATTTTAGAATCATGGAGCTACTGATTAGAAACAAATAGAATATATTGTGTTGTAATATATTAAAAACATTTCCATGAAATGGATAGTGTAATTTTGGTCAAATGCATGCTCGAGTGTATATTCGGATGCATCCTGTAGGTGAGCATGAGAACAAATCAAATTATCTACTGACATTATAGGCCACAATCTGAATTGAACGGCCTCTAAAAGTGACGAAGTTTCGTTTTTAGTGAAATAAACCTAATACAAACTAAAAGCTAGCATAAAAATCATAAAACAATGTAAAACCTAAACGCGTTTGTATGGATATTTGTGGTCATATCACTCAATGGTGGACTGTGTGAGAACCTCACCAAGACCACTGTTAATCACTTTCTCTCTAATTCATACTGGGATCTGAAATGTCTGTGGGGGTATCCTGGGTCCATCACTTAGTTTTCAATCCCCTGGATAAAAGGTTTGTTGGCGCCTGGTAGCTTGTCATGGAAAAACGGCAAAAGCTTCCGGAAGTGGTCATTGATAAACATATTCTTCAAGTTTGAGTGCAGACTCTTATTGGGGTCGTATCAGGGTGCATCCACACTATCTATTGTGCAAGTGTGCGTCTACCATGTATAGCCAAAAATTAGCCTAAGCAACTGCTTGCATAGCATTAGATCACCACTTATGGACAGGGTGATACGCCTTTTCAACAGCGAGCTTGCCCTAATTAAGTATGGAGCTAACTGTGTTCGTCATTCTAGACGTGTATCCAGCGTAAAACTAAGGTGCTAGCACTGTTCACCAATCTAATCTGGTCTCCTAACAACTGAAGCAGGGCCAGCCTGGCATACTTTTCTTTTCATATAAGTAGGTGTTATTTTCCACGTTTAAACTTGTTCAACAGGTTGTCAACCATACCTATATTAGTTGAGGTACATCCCTGACTGCAGCCCTCTATATGATGCCTCTATAAAGAGCTGTGTCTTCTGCCACAGCGCTAAACTGGTATCAGAGGATCTTAGAAAATTGTTCATATAAAGGCACGGGGTCTTCTAGGGGCCCAAGTGGTACTTAATCCCCAATGGGTTGGATTTGGGTTGTGGCATTCCAAATGGTTGTGGACAATACTTATATGATAGGTAAAATTTGAAAGCCATAACTAGGTTAAAGATAAATTATGGGTAAATTGTTTTTGAAAGAAATCATTCATAACAAAATGGCAGAAGTATTTTTCTATTTAATAGTCTCGCAAATAGTAGTCGTGCAGACCTCTTACCAAAATAGTCAAGAAAACTGATTGATCGGTAAGACAATAAGGATTTATACTCATTTGTAGAAGTAGATAACGTTGGCAGACTCCCAAAGCTTAGAAAAATTTCTCAAAAATATGTCAGCACTGAAAAAATCCAAGAGGATTTCTATCGCCTCCAAGGGAAGGTGTAGGAGTACCACGTTTTGATAACGTCAGTATAAGTAGGTATTTTTGTATTTTGGAGTTCTTTATGCCTTAAACATATATGCCTTAAGATCAGGATCATTTGTAAGCGTTCGCAACAGTGGTATACTCCACGTGCGCAATATTTAATGAAGCTGACCTCCCCATTCCGTTGTATAATATAGAGCCCTGTCGTTAGGATCCACATCAATTTCACTTTAATCGGCCCCAAGAATCTGTCCTGTACGCCAAGGCTCTAAATATTGTCTCCCATAAAATTTTCAACTTTTGTTGAATTATATAGTGAACATCGTGGACTTTGCGGTTTGAGTTGGCATGGTTAACCGGGTCTCTAAAGGTTTTCCAAGTCTTCCTCAGCCGATTTATTTCTTGGGAATGTCTATGGATATAATCGGGCAAGGAAGTCTATTTAGCTCACCTAGGACTGTGACTAAGAGAAAAAGCGAATCTCCCAGATCTTCTTTGTCGGTGGAAGGTATGAGTATCTCACTCTAACTTATATGGATTTTGGTGGCTGATAGAAATTTAGTATAGTGTTCCGAAATCTCTTCCCACATCCTCTCTTCCCCCTCCACTCACACACAAAAACACACCTTCACACAGGATTAAGTCAATAAGGAGGTATTCTTATGTTGCCATTGTCAGATGATTTAACGATCCATACATCCCTTTTTAGGTGAAATAGCGTTTATATTCAAACATGCACTCTTTAGTTGGGTACGCACCCCAAACGACGCTGCAATGTCCTGGGAACTGTTTACACTTTGCACAGGTTCCACAAACTCTGAGATAACGAAGTTAACAAGTCCAATTAGAAGTATGATGGTACCGCATTTGGGTCGATATCCTAACGACTTCATTAAATGTCAAGGTTTTACATCCCCATTAGAGCAAAGTATTAATCGAACATTTAAAAGAGGGCCAAGCCCTTGACCCCTGGGCTAAGTCCCTGGTTTTTTCATAACTATCCAATAACATTTCATCTCCAATCTTCCCACCAGGCTTAGGGTCTATCCCAAGGCTAGTCTCCTTGTACCCGGGGTTAATCCCTACCCACAGGGTCTAGACCCTAAGCCTTGAATATGGCGATGTGGTGTTCCATGTTCGACCACCAACCTCAAACACCCTGGGTTCAGGGTTTATCCCCCCTCACGGAACACAAAAGTTAACCCTACTTAGATTATAGGTTAGGCCAAAGTTGGGTTTGATACCCATATTGGTGATTAGAGGGAAAATATGCTTATCATAAAAATGATAGTCGCATAAATATGAATATGAAATAGGGGCTGGAGATTTTTAAAAAAGCGGAGGGGGGAAAAGGGGGTGTATTATCTAAAGGGTTAATGGAGAAAAAAAGGGCTGTGGGGATATAAGGAGAAATTATATATACGACCTGATCAAGGAGCACGTAATAAAAAGTGGAGAAAATAAAGGAAAGTTTATCTAAACAGTGTGCTGAAGGGTCCTAAATACTACTATGTCCTGCATTGTCATCAGTTTATTGAAAATTTATTTGCTATTTACAAATATGTTAATAAACTGAAAATCAAATACACTAGTAGGGAGCTATTTTATAGCACTATTGATACCAGTATTTAAATAAATCAATTTAGAAAAGAATTCGTTTTTTGATAGCGTACTAATTCATATCTTGTTTCAAATTTAAACTATAAATTAAAAAGATCCCAGGACGCGGTACTAAAAAAAATTACTTTAATTTAAAATATCAACTATTTCAGACGTGTAAACTGTTCAGAATCTGAAACCAAAACTAAAATAATGTCTAATAGGAATTTTTATTCTTTAAAGTGACAATGAAGTGGTTTGTGACAGAACACAATAGCTCCCCCCTCTCAACCCCCATACTTTCCCATGTCTATTCAGACAATATTGTGTACTATGTCTGTGAGCTTGCAGCCAGACCTCCAGACCAGCACTTTTGAAACATGTTGCCGTCCCACATAGAATGAAACTAGCTGACGAAGACTTCAGCGATGGAACGGGGAAAGAACATTCAAATTATAGTGTTCCACCCAAAAGTTAACCAGAGCCACCCATCCCACTATTGTTCTCGACTACAGCTTCAACACACCAAGAGTTGCATCTTTTCTATTAAGGCCTATCCATATACCACAGGTATAGTAAGGTAGCGTCAAAAGTAGACAGCAGACAAAATGCGTGCAGTTTTGTTGGTTATATTCTTTCATTGCTACATATAGCGTTGCTTGAAATTTGAAAATATTTTATGCATATTGAAATAACTAATTTTTCATATATTATTTAATAGTTTATTAAGACCTCCTATCTAAAAAACATCTTATACAATAAAATGAAGTAAGAAAAGTCTAATATAAGATTTTAGTTCTTTATAAACATAATTATAGCTCAGCATAAGTTACGTAAATATTTGCGGGCATAGCCATCAGGTTTCTATAATACTGAACATAGTTTTTATGATCCTTGATAGGTCGGAATTTGGGTGTAATTTCCAAATGTATCATTTCATACTTTCTTTGTCTCTTAAGGTGATGTGCAATTATTCACATAAATTTAGTCCCCTAACCAACTTATTTTTATGAAAGCCTTAAGTATAAAATCAGAGCCATTGGTTTAAGCTATGGTTAGAAATAATTAATAATTTAAATTTTCAAATTTTTCTTTATAATTACATTGTGTGACAAGAATGCTATATGTATAGTTTTAATTTAAAAATTGCTAGTTTGATACTTTAACCATCCCCAAGAAAAATATCACCATATTAAGGGGACATTTAATCATCAACTTAATTTATTGTCAATGTAGGCACCACGTATTAGTACTTTTCAGGGCTGTTCACAAGTTTAGACTAATGATATAAGGTTGCGGATGTTATTATTCATATTAATTTTACCAGAATTTACAAGAAGAGAGTGGGAATGGTTTTGGGAAAATTTAATCCCATTAAACACAACTGGGATTCAAACCTGTAACTGGAAAGCCATACTATAGGAGTTTAATGGACTAGCACCCAGCCTACTTATGCAGGTAAAATTCATATTAATAATTTAAAGATAGTCCAGATCCATATCTAGTCAGATACAGTGTTTACAATACACTATATCTTCTGGTATGGGATTGAACAAGTTGCTACTTTAATTGATCCTTCTCAGTCTCACTTATGGCTCTGACAAATATGACAGCGGCAGAGGCATAAACAATACTAATAATAACATTAAATTTACAGCCAGTCCCTGTGATTAAATGAGTGAAGATGTGGCGTGTAGGGTCAGTTGGTATATGTATTTCAGTGAGCTTTGTCAGACTGATCTGCAATTATAGTACCTTCTGGCTCAGTAAGGAAAGCAACGGGAAACTACTTCACTCCCCATATTCCTAGTACACATCTTAAGTGCTGTCTAGGTTTTATAACTGACGGTGGAACTGTTGAGGATCCAACCAACCTTTATGTTGAGTACTATAAACACACATTTTAAAGAATGAAATTATTGCTAATATTTATTTTTCCATGCATCATAAGAGAAGCATAATATATAATAAAAATAACATTAAGAATTTCAACCTACAAATTAAACTGGAATCTACTAAAGTTGATTTTAATTGAACTAGAAGTTTTAATTTTTTTAACGTGCATTGGATGTAACCTCTCTGAAACGATTTATTATCTCAATACACAACTTATTAACTAACTTAAATCTAGAATAAACATAAAATCAAGCTTTTGACCGTTAATTTATCGTTGTGAATGGGGAAGCTCACATTTTACAAATGATACATTTTTCGACAATGCCAGGAGTTGACCCAGGGAACCTTATCTCTGTAGATCTACATGTTTCCGACTAATCTAAGGTGTCAGACCTCAGTTAGAAACAGCCAAATAAAATAACTTATAGACAAATCAAGCAGTATTGATTTTTTTTTTCAGCAAGTCATGGCTACACGCATTTAAATATTCTAAAGGGTTAGGGATGAGGAAGGCAGCGAGGAGTGAGAGCGGGAATCAATTTAGGAAATAAACGCCTTCAATACAACTGAACTGGATTATAGCCCTGGTAATCTCGTCAGAGACGAACCAAATCGAACGAGCTTAAGGAATAGACTGAGTGCGAGTGATACCAATGTTAATTGGATTCAATTATGTCCCCTAATTTATGAAAAAAAATTATTCTAATCTGTTGTTAATTTGGCAAGATAAACTTAACTTATCATTTCCATATCAATGACTGCGGATAATACTGAGCTATACTACTTCTTATTGATCGACCTTTTTTCTGACCTCAACTAATGAGAGAAATATAGTCTTTAAAGCTAAATACACCTAAATATCTCAGTGGTGAAAGCGCTGTCACTAAACGTTAAAAGCTCAAGTCTGGTTTAATGTCAAAGATAATTTTTCAACCCAATGGAAACTTGTTATGTTCAAGAAAGAGAGCACAGACATATTAATTTCAAAATAAGGGTTATAAAATCATTTAATATAATCTCTGATTCCTTTTTTTTAAGGTGTTTCAGGTGTGTTAGTGGTCTAGATGTCTTGCAGCTGAGTATACTATGGGGAGAAGATAATGGCAGGCAGGTAGGGTGTGGTACATCAAAACGAAGGTTGCGGTGCAGCCCAACTTGAATGGGTGTATCTTAGTTTGCCTACATTTCACTTCAACAAGGAAGGACACATTTTTTAAAAGGACAAGATGAAAATAAAATAAAGGAGATTTTGGATGGAAGAAATAAATAAGAGGAGTTTGATAGAAGCGCATTAAAGTATCACTCCATGTCCACTTCCGCTATTCAAACATGTACGGTAATCTATTTCATGCCCTATTGGACTTTGAATATAAGTGTATTTTACGTGTTTTCTTATAATCATAGTGTTATATCAATGACATAAGTTACAGACTAGCTCAAATTAAGATAGCTTCAGCTAATTCTAAGGACAAAATCATTGCCATAGGAGTTCTACTGCAATATTGTTAACAGGATTACCCAACACAACTATCTAGAATCTTTTAGGCACTGAGAGGGTTTAACATCTGGGTCTCTCAGATTAAAGGTGGGATGGAAGAGAGTGAGAGCTAGGGGGAGTATTTTGGGAGCCTATATAGCAAAACAAGTGAAGAGAAAAGTTATCAAATTTCAGGATGATCTTTACAAATAATTAAGAACGAAAGAGGTTTAACTCAACAGATCTACTTTGGATATATTTTATTTATTTTTCCAAATAAAGTGTTTTGTCTTAAATTGGGGTATCCTTACATACCATCTTAAAGATCATATGACTTTCAGTCAGGTTTCCATTGTTAAAACTTGTGGAGCTTTATGAAAATTACATATAAATTGGAAAAAATTAATAAACGCTTGCTACAAGTATAACAGGTGTCAAAATTTGCGCAACATGTGAAAAGACAACTTACTGCTAACCATATGAAGATATGAAACTAAATTTAGTAATCTCTTAAAATATCATTAATGTGTCTTCTAATGGTTGTTCGATTATCCATGGAAACAATATCTAAATCGTAATTCTAAAAATTGGTAATTTTTCTCTTAAGCAGGTTGGTTTTTTATTTTGTAAATGTAAGTGTATCAATTTAAATTTTTAATTTCTAGCGTTTTAACAAGAGGGCGAGTGAAGCAGTTCATTCACTGAGATATAGTTATATAAGAGGTGTTATAGTTTCTGATAAAGAGAGAGTAGATTTAGGCATACAGCTGGATTTTACAAAATGAATATAAACAAGTGATAGTTAATTACTGATACATCACACAATTACTCCTGGTTTGTTTCCTTCCAAATATATTAATCCTCCATTGTCAAACACTTTAGTATTATATAATAGATGGTATTTTCAACCATCAACGATATTTTTGCACTTTACTCTTAAAATCTAATAACTAACTTCAAATATCATCGCTAGTTATTTGAGAAACTTACGTAACTATCGTTTATAAGTTAGTTGAATCTATTATACCATCCTAATTCATTGTTAAGTTTAAGAGCACTAGGACATCATTCTTACTCACTAAACTTCCATAATATTATTTAAAAGTGAAATCTCAATTAAACAAAATGTATTATGGGCTTCACCTTTTGACACCAAATGAGTATGTACTTTTCTCAGATTAATTGGGGTGATGCCATAAAGCTTAACATACATTTATATTAATTTAGGATTTCAAATAATGCTTGATACGTAAGAAACGTGTGGTTCAGAAAGTTCACTATAATTTGGAGGTACATTACGCTAATGGCCTATTTTATATAGTGCCTGACAAAAAAAAAATGTTTACTTTTAACTACAAAATCCTCAATTGTGACGTTAGGAATTGGTTTGAATATAAAAGTTTCTAAAAATGAGGTTCTTTCTTATTTTGTGTGTGTGTTTATTAGTATGTTTAACTGAAAGGCTATTAACTAATTACTTAATGATACAATGGCCTGTGTGTATATGTATATATATTATATATACATATATAATATATATATATTATATATAATGTA
The DNA here is from genome assembly GCA_902141375.1 of Timema poppense. Classification (NCBI taxonomy): domain Eukaryota; kingdom Metazoa; phylum Arthropoda; class Insecta; order Phasmatodea; family Timematidae; genus Timema; species Timema poppense. Next base: position 512,270 of record CABFOV010000001.1, on the reverse strand, counting down.
TATATACGTATATATTATATATACACATATATACTATATTATATATAATATACATATATTATATATAATGTATATATACGTATATACTATATATATACTATATACGTATATATTATATATAATATATATATATATATAATCTTGGTACTAACTTTACCCAATAACGCCTTATTTTATTTGAATTAGAGAGTGATTGTGAGAAATTGAATTATTTATACTCGTATATGAGCTTTGATTTAAAAGTATATTCGTGAAAGTGTGCCCAAATTAATGTTCATAAAAGGTTTGATAACCATTGTTAAATATGCATGTGAAAACTTCCCCCCACTGAGCCCAGACTTGATTTACAGTAACAACCCAGGGTCCAAACTTCATTTCCTGGCATGGCCGAAAAGTGTATCATTCGTGAAATGTGAGTTTACTATTTCACAGTGATGAACTAAGAGCCGGGGGCTGGCTGTTGTGTCTGTTCTGGATTTATGATGGTTTATAAGTCGTGTGCTAATATAATCATTCGTTTCATAAATACCTCAAATAAATGAAAAAACAAATAATAACTCAGACCTCCTTGTCAAAGGCAACCAAGTACAATACAATGTAACTTCTTATACTAATAGGCAATAGGTGAACAAATTAAACCAGTATACAATAAAAGCTGTAAGACTGTAAAACATAATTGAGTAAACATAAGAGTAAATATGTTAATAGGTTAGTCAATGACCTTAATCGTTTATAATAGTTAGTCAATGTTGACAAAAATTTTTTTAAACTAGATGAATAAAATCGTAATTAATTATTAGGATTTACTGTATAAGTAATGTATCTTAGAGATATATTATTCCAAGACACATTAAAATTAAATATAGTGTATTAAATATATAGGATTGTTATTTTTTTTAAAAAGGGTATCTAGTATTTACGCTTGTATATTTAAATACTTACGAAGACTACAAAGAGTAATGTCTAATTTATTCATCCAAATATTTTGCTTCACATTTTTATATAAATTTTATTAATCAATAAATGAGTTCAATATAACTTTCATGGTGTCTTATTAATCATTTTTAGTACATGTGTGGCTCTTGCCAAAAACTGTATGTATTTCCTTTTAAATATATCACTAACCCTACAATCAAACGTTTCATTGTTTAGAAAGCCATGGTGAATGGCAATTATTGTCCACTTGACGCAAGTCATTGAAGGCAGAAAGAGAGAGAGACTAACTGAATGTAGCCTATCATTACCAAGCTCGCTTGTGAATGAATGTGGTCGAGGATTGAATGAAATTCTTGATACGTACAACTCAGTCTCGGTCCCTAGGATTCGTCAGGTATGTAAGGCGTTGGTCAACCGAGCATCTTCTTAACGACGCATTTGTTAATTTGAGAGCTTGACAATGAGTTTCAACAATCATGCTATCTTTGTGACTGAGTGCTAATGGAGGCAGTCTACATGGTCTACAACTAGGCTATACTAATTATATCCCAGGTAAGAAAGAAATACCTTTTTTGTTTGAAATGTGTTTGCTATTGTAAATTAATCCGTATTTACGCTTGTCGACAGTTATCATAAATAGTCATTTTCAGTATTTTTCGCTAAATAATAAGATAGCCCGGTGAAATTATGTTATAATACATGGAATACATAGTTTTTTTATGTTTATTAGTTATTGTTTACCATTTATTGTTCCACTTTAATATTTTCACTGCCAGTTTTAATTTAAAGAATCTTCCAAAGACACCTCATTCTAATAGATCAATTCAATTTGATAAAGCTATATATGCCATTTGACTTTGTGTTTTTCTAAGTTGTATTCTCACATTTAATATTTTGTAATTTTTGATTGTTTTTAACATTGAATAATTATAATTTTTTATTTTTGATTTAAGTGGGTGGGAGGTGTGTGTCGTTTTAAGGATATGGATGTTTGAGCCACATGATGGAAATGGACGATAGCTGATTCGACAAATATGTCTCCAAAATTAATGTCAAAATTAATATTCAAGTATGAAGGTGAAAAGATTGATTCCCATGCATAGTATAATTTCTGGATAGTCTGAAGAAGATTTTCAAAATGGCATCCCATTGCCAACAGCTGATAGCAGCAATAAACTACCAGCAATCTCAACCAGAAGTAACAACGGCTTAAATAAACAACATTGTGTGTATACATTTGCAATATTAAACCAGTCATATAAAAGTACCTCAACTCAATAATATTAGTGATGTGCCAATTTTGAAATTAACCTAGTTTATAGCTAATATGAAAACTATGACATTGATTGTTGAATTTTATTCATGATACATTTATTTGAGTTGTTTAACGTCGACTCTCTGAAATGATTGAATAAATCAGAACACAAAAATGTCTATGAGCGAGAGTGAAAGGGCCCACCACTCCTCCAGAAAAGGTATTTTTACATACCTTCCAGTGTTCCTTTAAATATCACAATTGACATGGAACCGACGTTACTTACACTCCGAAGAAAGTTTTGTTATGGTTTATTTATCGTTCATGAAAAATCCATTGACCCCAGCTGGGTTTAAACCCATGAATATTTGTTCCTGGGGCGAGCACTTTCCCCCAAGAACATTGAAGTTGCCATGATTGTTGAAGATCACATAGATTCTGATAGCTGATTTGGAGCATTAGATTGTTGTGGTTTCTTTACCGTGTCATTAGCGGACATTTAAAGAAGAATTCTTCGTAGACCTTTGTGAAAATAATGTGGATGCTTAAATATCGCTTTACCATAGCATGTTAGTTTTAAGCTAATATACATAAGAAGAGGTAAAAATTTGCCATAATTAGAGTGGAAACAATGATTGGTGACAATGTATAACAATGACGTCATCATATCACAGTATAAAAATTTTAAAATGTTTAAAATAAGAGATTGAAGTGTCGATGATTATAACAAGATAAGTTGATTTTATAACAAACCCTCTTAAAAACCTACAAATTATAAAGTCAGTAAATACATTTGAGTATTTTAAAACAATCTTATTTTTATTATTCATTATTTAGTAATTTTGGTTGAGCTCGTTTAAAAAATATTTTGGCCTACATAATGTATATATAGAGTTATAACAGTATAGATAAATATATAATATTATCACTCTAATTTATATATACAGTTATCTGATTACCAAACCCTTCCTTCACCTCTGACAAGACATCTTGTGAATGTGAGGAGTGCCAGGCCTCCACCGTGGTTCGGATTCCACGTTAAACTGTAGGTCCTTCATTTCATCTCACAATCACCCTACCATTACACATTAGCGTAAGTGCGTATAACCCGAACGGGTAGTAAGACTGGGTGCTAATAATAATAATAATAATAATAGTAATAATAATAATAATAATATATACAGCCTATACTTATTTAACATATATAACGTTTATAAATATAAATTATGTGTATATATAACCTTTATATATATATATATATATATACAAATAATATATAAATATATATTATATATGCATAAATATCAATATATTATATATAAATATATATGAGATTATTTCACATGATACATTTAGTTTGATAAAAATATAATTCAATGAAATATGAAAAAAAACCAAAAGGGTCATAGCTAATACTTCTCCGAAACGGATTATCACAACTGCTTTTTTTTAAAAAAAGCAACTAAAACACATAATTTCCTAACAAAGCAATAAAAATCCTCTGGTTTTAATATCGTTCAATAAACGTTAATCCGGGTAGAGTGTTATTACACTTGCTTCGTGTTTAAGTTAGTTGGCTGTCCCCCCCCCCCTCCACCCCAACCAACACCACCACCTGTGACAGCTCCCCAGATTAATCTAACTACGGTGACAAACACATATATTTATGTTTAATCAATTACCTCAGTGCTGTGTTCCATCGTCCTCCATTTCCTACCATAAAGACCAGCAGCAGCATATCGCAATCAAGCCAACAATCCATCAATTGCATCAACATCCTATGGAAATCCTCAGAGATCTGATTTAGCATCATGATCGATTTATACGATATACACAAAGAGATAATATTAATAACGTAATGAATCAACTTTGGTATAAATTGGTTCTCACACATGTTGGAATATTTGCACGAGTACGTTATGATTTTATTTTTAAATAGGTAATTAGTTCTATAATTCATTTTCATAAACTTTTATTATCCTGATGAAATATAGGAGTATATAGTTAATTTCTGATAACGTTCATAGTGTTAGAATAGCAGCTTTTATTTTGTAAAAATAATAGTAGGTTAAAGAGAATATCAGAAATATTTCTATTTTAAATATTTATGATTAGTTAATTTTAAATTTATAAAATATTAGCTACATGGTTTTGCACATAAGTTATTAAACATTAATAAAATAAGTAGTTTGACACGAGGAAATTAATTGATAAATTTATTCTGTGGATAAACACATGTGGTTATGAATGTCTGTAAGTTATTAAACCTATAGTAACTGGATTAATAAAGATTATTTATTATAAGAAAACTAAACAAAAATCCACCATTGCTATAATAATGAACTAACATGTCTCTAATCAACTTTAGTACCACTGACGCGGAACTGATCAATTTTGACCTTATTTTTAAACTCAATATTGTAGGAAATAGTCCATTTATAAAATTGTAAAGCTCATTTTGGCAAGATTTTAAACAAAACCAGTTAAAACAAGAGGACGTCAAAGGAAATTATTTTAATTGTAAAAAAATCAATGAAAGTATGTGAATGTATAAGTCGATATGAACTGTTATTCACAATAATTTAAAAAAAAAATCCTTAACACCCACTTCGGTGGCCGAATGTTCTTAGACACCACTCTCACAATAGTGTAGACTTACGATGACTGGGGTATAGGGGTTCGAGTCCTGGTTGGGTGTAATGAGGATGGTTTTCCATAAGGGATTTTTCACTCTCCTCCACGAAACTGTGTGTATACTTCCTTTTATTTCAACCTTCCTCATCCCAATCAAATTAGCGTAACTAAATAGGTAACTTAAGTAGGTTGTAAGATGTGGTGTTTGTTTCCTGTAATTAATTATATTACTAAGTATATCTCAATCTTGATGATAAATTTAGAATGTCTGACATTCCTGCAATTGGATTTTATATGTATCATAAATTTTCGAATAATAATATTAGCAAATTTATAATAAAAAATCATGGTTCTTAGTTAAGAGCTTTACCTAAATTTCCACACACATTAGGTTAAATGGTATTAAAACGATTTATATTCAATTTCACACATTTAATGAGGATATGGAAAGGATTAACCAGGAACAAATCAAATATATTCAACAATAAACAAATTGAGTGAGTAAGCCTTTGACGTTTAATTTAGTTCTTAAATAGGCTCTTCTTCATTACATTAATGATTTGAGTTATTATATTAAAGCATTTTATTTATAATTACGACTTATCCTAGTAAGTTACCTGGACAATACTTCCTCTTACTCTATGACATTAGGAACTTGAAGGTTCATGGACGCAATTACTAAAGTACGCCACCTTTCCCTAACGAGCTAGTTCTATCCAGTACCCATCTTTTGACCATATCACTATCTTGAGCTAGTTATATCCAGTCCAACTCATTACACTATATTTCTTTCAGATCCATTCTAATGTTATCCTCCCATCTGCGTCTAGTTCTTCCCAATGTTTTCTTCCCATTGGGTTTTCAGTCAATACCCTGAACAAGGTTATAGACTCTCCCATTCATACTGAAAGTCCTCCCCACCGTAATTTACAGTATTTGGTTATCCTAACAATCTCTTGTGATAAGTACAGGGTATGTAAATCATCATTATATAACCTTATCCACTCTCCAAAATGAACTAAAAACATAACATATAAAAATCGTTTATTTAAAGTGATAGACATAAAGTCTTACAACTTAGATTTATCATTGGGTAAACGTGTTTTCCCCCTTTCCCAGTGATAGATATAGACTGGGGTGGTGGGTGTTATGTCTGTTCTAGATCTAAGTAAGTTTGTAAGTAATATCAATGTATGCTGATAAAATCAGGTGGGTCAGAAAGTACACGATAAATACCTCAAATGATTTTGTTCGATGCAGATATAAAAATATTTATTTTGGGAAAACTACTCTAATATGATTTATTGTAGTTCACTTATTATTTATGCGTGTGGAATACATAACACCAACTATCATATATAAAAAATATAGCTTTGATTATGATTTGAACCCTAGACACATTGGCCTGGTCTACAACACATTTTTCAAATAGATCCTCGAAACATCCTAAATGAAACACCCATTTTTAAGAATTAGATTATAAGAAATTATTTGTATGTATTTGATTTTAAAAGTGTGAAATTAAAAAAAAAATGGTACTAGCATGTTTTCCCATTATTACAGAGTTGTGATTTAGATGCTTACTTTAATCGAAAAGGTTCGCATTCAATCCTCAATGAGGTCCAATAATCACATCATTTCTCGTGTGTTTTTTTTCTCGCTGCATTTTAGCACACGCTTGAACTAAACATATATATTAATTATTCGATTGGAGGATGCGAGATCTTGGCTAAGTCTGTCGCGTTTCTACCCACTGAGCTATGATTTCCGGCCATGGCCGAAATATTTATCGTTGGTTAAATGTGTGTTTACCCTTTTATATGGATATATTAACGGCCGGGTATTGGATGTTGTGCCTGTTATAATCTTAATTTAGATTATAAGGCATTTGAAGCTAAGACAAGCCTAGCAAGCTGGTAGTGGAACATATATGGCTTGAGTAAAAAACTGATCCAGGCAATAAGCTGGAAACAGTAGTGGGTGTAAAAACTCTTAATGGAGTATAAATGAGAAAAATATGATTTTGAAAGTACTGTACCTGCATTTACATGTAGAGGGTAGGGAAACTTTGAGGAATAAAACACCCTCAGTACACCCGTCCAGAAATAAATAAACTCTGACTTCTAAATCATCGGCAAACCAGTATTTCACAGCGTGGCACGTTAAAACATGTTATCATTGAAGTGAGCTGTTTTATTTTAAAATAAAATTTATTACTATTTATTTCACTCTGAAAAATGTATCATGAATAATACGACATAGGCTATTTATTTTTGTGTGTTTGTACATAAATACAGAATACGTAAAATAATAACAAAGCTTCTTACAAAAGATTTTTTAACACCATTTTACTACGATATACGCCCATGTACTAACTACACTAATGGGTTGGAGATGATAAAGATTGAATAAAGAGGTAGTGTACCCGCATTTTCGCTTAGAGAGAGAGTGGGAAACTATTCAGGGAAAACCACCTTCAGTACACTCTACTGAGATCGAACCACGTTCCCCCAGTTATCGGCAATCTAGTCTACTGTGAGTGTGACGCCTAGACCATATGGTCACTGATGCGCGTCTACAAAAGTAATTGGGTTTAATATATATATATATATATATTTTACAGTGCAGTAGTGAAATAAAATTTAAAACGAGATTTAAATGAATGCAATAAGGCTTAATAAATTTTAAAACTAAACCATGCACACAGAAGAAAAATTTGTTTTCAAATATTTTCATTCAAAATAACGCCTAGTGATCATTTTTTACAACACTTTCCGCAATCATAATTCACTAGACTATTTGTAGACTTTGGTCTGACGTACTCGGTTATTATGTTCATGAAATTAACTCTACTGGGTAAGGAACATTCTGAATACAAAATGAGAAAATACCGAAAGGCACAAACGAAACACATAATCACGGGACCGTAAAAAAATATTACTGAAAGCAGGTGGAGTTGGAACCAACCGATCTTTAAATATCGATGGAAATTATAGGAACCCGGAAACTACTTTATATAAAATTATATTAATTAAATAGTTTTGGTACTCACTTCAGTGGCCGAATGGTCTAGTGCGTTACTATATTCTTAGACTGGCTTGTTTATAACAAGGAGATCGGGGTTCGAATACCGATCATGTCTACTAAGGATGGTTTTCCCCACATTTTTTCTCACCCTCTTTTCCACACAAATGCGGGTAGATTACCTCTAAAATATTTCTTTCCTGATCACTACTAATTATTATTATATGCGTCTAACCCGAACAGGTAGTTAGAAGAGTTTAAAATAATAATAATTAATATTCTGATCTTATATACATGTATTTTTAGATCATAGTATTTGCTATACATTGCTAGATAAAATTCTTTATAAGTCACTTTGTACAGTAATTAAGAAAATGGGATATAGCGACCTTGTTATAATAATATAAACTAGGTAGTAAATTAAGGAATAAAGTGGCAATAGTTGATTGCAGAGAGATGCTTTATTTTTAAGAACGTGGCGTACTATTGACAAGAATAGAACTAGCTATGACTTTCAATCTACACGATGACCTAAGTTTAGCTTAACACCCGACTTAAATACTCCAGTCTTTTACCAAGCTAATTTGATAGATACCTAAAACACTAATCAACAAACATGACTAAAATATTGATTTACCAATCCGACTAAAATAATATTACACCAATCTGACTAAAAGAGTAGTCCATGAAGCTTTCGAAAAGACTAATCCACCAAGCTCAATAAAAGAATAGACCTCCCACACCCTTCAAGATAAATATAAACCAGTCCACCAAGTTGACCATAGGAAGAGTCCATACAGATGACTAAAATACTACATTATAAGCAAGGTATAGTTTTAGTTGAAATATACCATCATTTGCGTGGAGGGAGAATGTAAAACCATTTAGATTAATCCACCGTCTATGCATCCAAAAGGGATTCTATTAAATCCATGATCTCTCCATTAACAGCTAAATAATCTTAGTTCAATTCGAAGAATAATAGAAAAAACTTTTGGGGTAAGTTCGGTCCCATATATTACGAAATACTAAAACAATAATCGGATGCCTGATATTATTTACGTTTTTATAGCTTACGCCCTACATATATTCTCATTAATAAGGTAGGGATGATGATGGTATTAAGATAATATTTGCGGGGAGGGAGAGTGGAAAGAAATTTAGGGAGAACAACATTGGGTGAGAGTACATTAGTATAAAATAACCTATTTCCATATGTACTTTTGGTTGTCATTATCTAATTTAATTTTTATTAATATATATATATATATATATATATAATCTAATACTCGTAAATAAACATTGTCGTGATAACAATAGTAGTAATAAAATTAACATTAAATTAATTTTAATGTCAACAATGTGTGGCAGAGCTATGATTATACAACCAAGGTATAGTAAAAGTTTAGTATGAAGAATCTTGTAGAAAATACAAATATATGAAGTGGTCTACAACATTTATCGTTACAATATTATTGGTGTTATTTTATAAGTATTGATAATAGCTATCAAAAATGACCGTCGCAGATAATATGATTTACCGTATGAATACGTAAACTAGCGGTCAGATCAAGATTCTCCCTATCAATATTGGACTGGAGCTGATTCATTGCTATAATGTGTGGAAAGAATTATATTGGCATAATGCAGGTAGTAACATATTTCCTCCTGCTGATATAGTTATTACACATATTGTTGTGACTTATATACCATCTGAAATTCATAATGATATATATTGTTCTAGCAATAAAAGATATCGTTCATATAATTATTTTTACCAAAGACCTTCGTGGTTTATAGGTCCTACGCAGAGGGCAGTTAAAAATGTGACCATTGCATTCACTACAGCGCATGACGTCACCTGAAAAACCATAAAAAGAAAACTTAATGCACTTATCGTAGTCTATACATGAGCGTGTCAAAGATTTTGTTATAACTCTAGCTTAAAACAACAAGCCAAATAATTTTTGGTGATGTATGCACTATCCTGACTATATACATATATACTATCTTCAAGTTTTAACCCAATATTAAATTTTTAGGTATTTTTTAATATATAAATTTTATTCTTATATGCCTATGCAAGAAGCTATTACAACCGCGGCTGGTTTCAAATAAATTCAATATGGGCACAATCCGACACCTTAGCTCAGTCGGTAACATGTCTGTAAGCTGAGCTAAGGGTCCCGGGTTTGTTTCCTGACATGACAGAAAAATGTATCATTGAGTAAATATGGGTTTTCTCTTTCATAGTGATGTATTAACGGCCGTGAGCTGGGTGTTGCGTGTGTTCTAGATTTAAGCTAGTTTGTAAAATATGTGCTAACATAATCAGTTGATTCATAAATAGCACGTTAAATACTTTAATAAAATAAATAAATATGAAAAATAGGGACACATAAATTAAAATATATAAAACGTACACTGAATTCATAACTATTTGAAATTAAATTTAGGAAGTAACACCAATAAAGTAGACTATAAAACTTATTTTACCTTAACCAATTTTGTTTTAAAACATATACCCACGTATTTACACACACATTAATATATTATATTTAAATATATAAGTTAACATGAAATCAGTAAAATAACTAATTATCCGCTTCAGTTGCCAAATTGTCTTAGCCAAGGCGTCACTCTCATTTTAAAGGGCCCTGCCGATGACGAGGAGATGTGGGTTCGAATTCCGGTCGGGTCAACTGAGGGTTGTATCACCTAATAGGTTTTCCACTCTCCTTCCACGTAAAATGCTTCCTTGCACATCCCTAGTCCATTTAGAGTAATTATCATATTTTCGTATAGCCTGAACAGGTAGAAAGATGTTGTGATAAAAAAAAAAAGTATATCACGCATATTGTTACTTGCTTTACATTTTTCATCTTTCATATATTTATGCTTCATATTTAGTTATTTGCTTTGTATGATTGTTTTTGTTCGGATAAAATACTTCCTGAAAAATAAATAAAAAATAAGTTAGGGGCCACAAGGGCCCGGACCCACCAACACTTTTTGATAATTTTCATCCCTTTATTTTAGAACATGTTTTGTAAAAAAAATCAATATGAAGTGGAGCACCATTCTCTACACAAAGTGAATTATTCGATTAGTTACACAGTATTCCAGTCCCAAGAGGATTCATTACTCGCTACAATTGTCGCGTGACTGTAGCAGCGCTCAAGACTCCAATGGGTAAATGGAGAAGCTAACATGGGCCAGCCCCTCTCAGATAAGCACCGTCATCCAGTGGGAGATATCTCTCAAGGTCACTCCATTGTGAGTGAAACCGTAGCTCATGGGGCCAGTCTGAGCGATCCCGGGATTCGATAAAGATGGCTTATATTTGGTTTTAGCAAGTATCTAGTAAGTGTTAAAGACCCAATAGGTAAGGAGACGAGTGAAAGTGATTGATTAAAATGAATAAAGTAGATTATTTATTTAAAAACTCTTTTTTTTCACTAAAACTGCAAGAAAAACTTGAAATTAAATGGCTAGGAGCACATCAGCCTAGTTACTTTAAATTTTGCAGGTGGATTGCAAAAAAAAAAAAGGGAGAACTATGCGTGGTTTGGTAAATAATAAATGTGGTTAACTATGAGTGAAGAAAAACAAAGCTTATTTTGTTTTTATTGTTAATTATTTGGTTTGTACAAGTAATTTAATCACTTGGTAAGTTTAATTCAAAACCTGTATTATTTTATTCTTTATGTTTGTAGATTCGTTTAGTGATTTTGTAATAACAGTGATTTTTAAAAATAAGGAAACTTAAATGAATTTAATTTAATATGTTAATACGCGGTGAGAAAAATCATCACCGGTAAGCTTTGACCTGGCCCCACCATAATTAAATGTCACGCGCCAACACTGCTTAAATTAAAAGATTTTCAATCATTGCAATTATTATTTATTATTTACCTACTTTAAAGCATTTTTCAAAACACACTGAGAACTATCAAGTGAAAACCCTGCACTTATTACATTTACTAAATGATAGTGGTCTATATAGTTATTTCACATTTGTCAAAATTGTCAACATCTTTTAAGAATGAGAGCTACAGAACATACCACATGACGTTAAAAAATTGTAGCTCCAATAATTTGTTTTATTAACACTTAGATGAAGTTGTTCGAATTACGGAGATACTGCAATGGTGTTTAAGGGTAAAGTTTACTACACTCATAATTGTTTATGGATAATATTAATCTTTATTGTTTAGGGGTCATCCATAAACCACGTTACGCTCTTGATATAGGGAGGGGGCGCTAGTGTCTACATGGTGTCACATGATATTAGGGTGGGCACAGAAAATGGTTACGTAACACATATCTTATACATAAATTCTATTGTTAAAATAATAATATTAATATTAATTTTTTCACTGTTAATAAACATACTTATAAATAACTTCCAAATCTTAGTAGTATTTAATCTGTATCCATCTTTTAATGCTACCCTATGAAATAATGACATTCACTCTGTATATGAAAAGCCACGTAACAGATTTTGAGGCTTGAGGAGGATATGGGTCAGTCTAAATGTCTACTAGGTGTCACATTTAGGAAGGGGGGAGGGGTGGGGAGAGGAGCGAACGGAGGAGGATAAAGAAAAGGTAAGAAAAAAGCGTTACGTGGTTTATGGATGACCACTCATTATTTGCTAGCTTTATGGAAAATATCTATATAGTTTTCTCTTATGTAAACTCAATAAGATCAAACTATGCCTAGTTCATAAAATAGGCTACTTAATTAAGGCACTACAATTATATAGTGGATCCATTTGTTTGAAAAAAGGTTGACACAACGCCAAGATTACGTAAGCTTTCTAAAAGGTAGACAGACAACATGTACAGCATAAGAACAGGTTTAAGGCCACTGGGCCCAAGAAGTATTAGAGTCTAGCTCGCCAACAATGGAACCTGTTTCACCTTTGCTTTTGAGACACGTGAATGTATTTGGTCAGGCGACGGTAGTTACAGGATGGAAACAGTATATGATTCTCCTCCACAAGAAAGGCCCATTGACCATACACCAAGTAGTAGCCAGCCCAGCTAATAAAACTGATGGTTCTAAAATAATGGAAAATATCGCTCCGCTAGCATTTCTGGTGTCTTCCAGACCTACCAAATGCAACTTTTTTTTGTTCACCCCTCTCTTTTAACAGTTGACCTTGCAAGGCAAGATTAGAAAGTGTAATTTCCCCTACAATGTTAAAGGTAACCTTTTCCCTTAAGTGTATCAAATGTCCTTGAAGGGTGTAATAAGTATGAATGTTTAGCTTCCAATAGATCAAGAGACCTTGAAGTGTGTGATCAGTGTTCTGTCATTCTGCTTACCTTTGAATATAACAGGCAGCATTGAATAATGTAATCTGTCAGTATGTTTACCCTCCAATATAACAGGAAATCTTGAAGTGTGGGATTAGTCAGTATGTTTACCCTCCAATATATCAGACGTCCTTGAGTTTTGTAATTGGTCAGTCTGTTTACCCTCCAATATAACAGGAAATCTTAGGTTGTGTAACATGTCAGTATGTTTACCCTCCAATATAACATGAGATCTTGAAGTGTGGGATCATTCAGTATGTTTACCCTCCAATATATCAGACGTCCTTGAGTTTTGTAATTGGTCAGTCTGTTTACCCTCCAATATAACAGGCAACCTGAAGTGTGTTACCAGTCAATCTGTTTATTCGAAAAAGGATGAGCTTTAAGGATGAAAAACATTTTTTTTTTTCAATTTTTTGAAATGCAACTTAATATTGATTTCAAATAAATAATGCGACAACTTATTAATATAATTAATAATAGGGAAGCACTGAATCGTTGACATATTATTTTAAATTATATAGATAAAATAAGAATCAAATAGTCTAAACTAATATATTTGTTTTAGTGATGATTTACTCGCATCTAGATATTATATACTGAATATTGACACCTGGACACTGGAATTCAACACAGGACCTTTTACTAGTACGCCAATGATAACCACTGAGCTATACAGGATTCGTCCCCTGCCCAGGGTCATTATTCACTCATATTTTAAGGCAGAGTCTATGATGGACGTGCGGAAATCATCGGCTACAAATGTGTGATTTTATTGAGATAACGAGCTATCAGATAACACAGCCACCTTTGACTCAGCAGTTGGCTTATTGCTGCCACTTGTACGTATATTATAATTTTAAGGAATCGCATATTTAAGAATCAAAAAGCCAAATATATTATATTTGTTTTAGTGAGGATTTACTCGCATTTAGATATTATACCCCGCACGCCCATCATAGACTCTACCTTAAAATATGAGTGAAGAATAACCCTTAACACGGGATGGTTCTTGGATATCTCAGTGGTAAGAGCATTGACGTATTAAGCCATAGGTGCCAGGTTAGATTACCGTGTTCAGATGTCATTTTTCTATTTTCAGAATATATTTAAAAAAAATAGCTTAATAATTCGGTCAACTCACTTTTATATGCATTTGTAAAGTAGTTTGATGGATTAAATAATTTATTGCTATTATTTATTACAAATATTTGTGAATCATATTGTCCTTACTCTAACATAATTAATTTAGAACAAAGAAGTGATTTGATAGGTTAGATAATTGAATGTTATTTTCATTGCAAATATTCGTCAACATAAAATCCCTATAATGGATTTAATAGATAAGCTATATATTGTTAATTATGGTTATAGACGCATCTAATTATCTAATTTAATATTCCTTTTAAAAAATGACACCCATCTCTCAGTGACAATAGCATTTATGTATTAAGCTAAAGCTCCCAGGTTCGATTCCCGTGTTCATAGGTTATTTTTAAATCTAAAAAATATGATAAAAACTTTATTTTAATATAGTAAATCGAGAACAAAGATGTGCTTAGAGTGGCTGTTAAATACGAACCTTAACTTTGAAATTTGTATATATTTGTTCTGTTTCCCAATGAAAGAAAGGACCGTAAAGTTGGTGTCCAATTTGGAAGTAATTAGCAATTTATATCTGTCGTTGTATGAACGTTATAAATGTATGCCACCTTACATTTATTTTTTAGCGCATTTTATTTTCAATTTCGATTAAAACTAGATTAATATTTATTTACATTAGTACATATATTACTAATAACGTAATCTGAAGGGTGAGATTGTGGAAGATATTTTATCGTAAATAAAACCGCATTATTGGGGAAAGAGATTGAGATAACCACAGGGAGAAATCATGAGTAGAAAACTACCATAAGGGAACCCAGTTAGGGTTTGGACCTTGACCAGTGACAATTCCATCAAAGTAAAAGCCAACCAATCACAAGTTTGCTGCTTTAGATAGCTTGGCTGCCAATGGACGTGGTTGTTTTGTAAAACCAAGGCAGCCCTTCTTTGAAATGAAATTTGGGTGTATTATTTATAAGAAGTTTTTTAATTTATTGTCTTAAAACTCCGTTCTAACCACCAGTCTGGGTGTAACGAATATGCACTAATTACGCTAGTGTGTTAGTGATGAGGAAGGGTAAAGTTATAAGAATTGTACTAAAACTTATGTGGAGGGAGAGTGGAAAACCATTTAGGAAAACTACTTACAATACACCCAACCAGGATCCCAACCTCGATATTCTTGTCATTGGCAGTCTAGTCTAATGCGAGATTAATACCTTAGAACATGCAGCCACCAAAGCGTGTGATAAAAGTATTATTTTAATATAGGATAAGTTTAGCTCCAAAGGAGTTCAATCGCTATTTTGTTATCAACAATGAACAATTTTCTTACTTATTTTTGCTGGTTAAGGAAAACGTTATCTTAAATGTTGCTGTTGAACACTCAATACAGTAATGTTCATCGTTATCCTAAGGTAGTTTTGATTTTTTATTAAATTGTTTGAAATTAATTATAATATAATAATTGGATGGTTTTTGAGCCACTTGTAATTTCTTAGTCATATATTTCACTTAAAATTCAGAGTTCTCACTATACATGTTCAATGTTATGAATACCATTTAAGCACCTAACATTATTTTTAAATTATTTCAAAATGTGTAACATAATCAGGAGTTTAATATCATTTTTACGTGAAAATAATATTATAACACAATATTTGACTCATTTCAGTGGTAGCGTAGTTACCCGTGACGGAAAAATTTAGGTTACAGATCTTGATCAAGTATAATAAAGTTTGTTTTCCTTAATGTTTTCCCACTCTCCATTAACACAAGTGAGGGTACATTTCCTTAAAATTCTACCTTTGTCTTTATTAATAAATTATTGTAATTAATGTATGCGTTAATCCCAAAAGGTTTTAAAACATGAAGGAATTTATAAGCAAATATGTAAGCATGTTAAGGAAGCACAGTTTTTTTTTGGAAAGATTGGTTCAAATTAATTGAAATGGTTTACTTTTCAAAATTTGATTCACAATAAACACAAATGTATAAAGCCATTATAGATTAAAATCAAAAACCTGATCAACTATTTTGACCCATATTACCTGTTCAAAGTGGCAGTTCCATCTTCATAAAAATTTAATAATTATAAAACAAAGTTGATTAACACAATACTTATGTTAAAAAATAACCCCAATTAATGGGAATCAAACAAGGAACATTTGGTTAAGTTGATACTTGTAAATTAACACTTATGGTACCTTTTGATTACTGGACTATTCTCGCAATCTGGAGATAAAAATATTCAACGAATCATAATGTGTGAGTAACCGGCTCCAGGTTACTCTAAGATAGTCATTATAATCGGACACCCTACAGTTAATATATCTTCAATACGCTAAGAAGATTTTCAGACCATTTATTTAATATGAAACAATTCCATAGGGAGAAGAAGAATAGGGCTTTTAGCTAACATGGTTATAGGAAAATTATAATAACTTGAACCCTCACAATAGTTAATGTACCGGTAGTATTATAAACAGGACTACTAAGAGCGTCAGTTACCAGAGCAGCAATACCCTTTGCAGACATCAAAAAATCCCAATATTTTTAAGAAGAAGTTTGTTATTTCAAATTATAGCTCACACTAAAATAGAGACCAGAATTGTTAACATATTCCTATAGTATTATAAGTTCTATATTTTATGTCTTATCATATTAAAAAGAAAATGGTGAATGAGTAGAGTTAGCTCATTTTCAGAGACGTTTCCCGAAAAGTGTCACGGCTCTGGGATCCAAAATATTTGGTAAAAAAAAATAGAGCCTTCCTAACCCAAACAAATAAAATCGTGGTTGAACAGAGTCACAACAGAAAATGTTAAAATAGTTGAGAATAGCTTTTTTTTTTTACTATTATTCAAAAATGACATTCCCATAATAAACGCTGGAATATTAGAATATTTACATTTTAGAAAGCTACGTCATAAACCAGGTGCATACATTTGGATAAGCTCGATGCTCTCTGAAAACAGGAATATGAGGGTGGATATCTGGGCCTTTATTTAAAAGAGACACCACAGGAAAAATATGAGAGAAGTCCGAATGATGGATGAAAAAGTAAAAGAGGCTGTGAAAATCATATTTTGAGAGCTTGTTTAATCCGGAGGGAAAGATTGGTACGGGAGGAAGAAGAAGAATCGGAGGAAATTTATGGATAAATAGAGGGGGAAGTAGCAGATTTAACCTGGAAGGAGTTAAAAGAGGAATTGAAAAGGATGAGGAAGAGAAAGGCAACAGGAGAAGACCAACTCACAGTGTAAATATAAACGGCAAAAGGAGAAATGGGTTTACAGTGGTGGTATAGAGTAGTTAAGGCAGTGTGGATGGATATCAAGGTGCCAGAAGATTTGACAAAAGGTATTATATTACCATGATCCAAAAAAGGGAAGAGGTGTGAAAATAATTAAATAATAATAAAATTAAAGAAAACATTCTGGAAAAGAGAATGAGGAAAAGCGTAAAGAGAAGATTGAGAGAGGAGCAATATGAGCTCAGGAAGAAGAGGTTGCCAATATATTAATATTTGGAATTAGAAATATTATAGAAAATACATATAAGTTGGGAAAGGATCTAGTAATGGCATTCATGGATGTAGAAAAAGCATATGATAGTGTGGGTTGGAATAAAATCTGGAACGCAATGGAGGAGGCTTTAGTAGAAAGAGTAATGGCTTGGAGGGTAAGGAATGTATATTAAAATAATGTGTTATGTAAAGGCCGAGAAAGGATAATTGGAGTTGTTCCAATAAAAAAAAATTGAGTCAAATACGGTAGTGTCCTCTCACCAATACTATTTGTATTTGTGATATAAATGATCATGAAAAGAATGGCAATTAAACTGGGTGAGGAAAAATGGAAAGCAATTATGTTTGCCGATGACTTTATAGTAGGGAGCGTGTGGGAAGGAATAGTAAGTACAGAAATAGATACAGGAATGGAATGAGGAAGAGAAAAATGGTGGAATGATAATTAGTATGATGAAAAGTGAAGTGATGATGACAAGGCAGATAACACTACCAAGAAAGGTGTTAGGTCTGGATGGAGTAGATTTGAAAGGAGCAAAAAGATTAAAGTATCTTGGTAGAGTGATTAAGGCAAAAGGGGAGAGCAGAGAAGATATAGTGGGACGAAAGTAGCAAGTACAGGTCTTCTATAGGCTTACTATTGAAATGAAAAGTGTCCCTTAAATGTAAGAAAGTGTTGTACAGAGCATATTTCATCTCCATAATTACGTATGCAGAGAAAACTGGGGCCGTGGATGTAAGCGAATCGCGGAAAGTGGAAGCAATGATAAAGTTTTTGAGGAGCATTCTAGCTGTCATCAGAAAGGATAGGATTATAAAAGAAAATGCACGATAAAGAGTTGGGGTACAGGGAGTACATGAGATAGTTGAGTAAGCAAGGATGAGATGGTATGGACACGTAATGGAAGGGGAGAAGATTCCAAGAAGATTAATGGATATGATGTTTATAGTGAAGAGACTGCAAGGAAGACCAGATAAGAAATGAGAGGAACAGGTAGCAGCAAGTGTGCAAGTAAGAGGAGGAGAGTGGAAGAGAGTGCAGGAGGAAGAATGGTGGGATGACAGAGGGAGATGGAGGCTGTTTACTAAGTAAAAACCCACCCAAATGATGTAAACAATTCATTATGAAGATGACCATTACCTAATAATGAATTAAACCTTATTTTTTTATTAGTATTCATGTTTACAAACATTATATGCCCACATAGTCTCAGTAGTATATATATATATATATGTAAACATGAATACTAATGTAATATATACGTTTACATATATATATGTGTGTAAACATGAATACTAATGTATTATATACGTATATATATATAATATTATAAATTATTTGAGGTATTTAACGTGCACTTACTGAACCTATTATATCAGTATGCGAGATTTTCTATGAGTGAAAGTGAAAAAGTTAACCAATTATTGAGAGAAAGGTATTTTCAAATACCTTACCGGTTTATTTTATATATCACAATCGACATGTGACCGATGGCTCTACCTTCCCTCTGAAGGAAGTTGTGTTCCGGATTTTTATTGCACAAGTAAAATCCGTCGACCCTGGATGGATTTAATCCAAGAACATCGGGCTCTGAGGCACGCACTTTAACATAATACCACCTAGGTCAACTTCTGCAGTTGTAACAACAAGGAATTTTGTAAGAGTTTGTCATTTTTGATATAGCCAAAATATCCATTTAATATTACCCTCACATAAATCTGTATTTTAGATTAAGCTGGATCATATTTATATATACAATTGCATATTAGGTTTGATCTGAATATGCTAGCTCAAACCAGATCAGATAAGTCTACTATTATTATGCAATATTATAACAGTTATATAGATTAATACCAAATTCGTATTACGTGTATTATGTAAGGTTCCTATTTATATCAATATATTTGACTTATTACAAGTATTAGGAAGGAAACTTTACATATATGAGTTGATCTAGACTCGACTAAGAAAAGCATATTGTTACATATTTTATAAAGATTGTGATTTTAAATTTTCTAATAAGTTACTGATTGTGATCATTATATAATATTCCCAGCATATTCAATTTTCAAACATTATCCCAATAAAGTGTGTGGTATTGTTTCGTTTTATGATTTACTACCCAAATTAAGAACTTTTTTAAGAATGGATATATATTTTTTAAATATTGATTTTATTCATGATAAACTTTAACGTGTACAGCACTCCAACCGATCTATAAGATATCCTGCCTATTACTGTCGTAATATATGTTTAATTTATATAAATTGATTTTTCATATGATTTTATTATCGTTTAGTAGCTATTATTTTATTTTATTCTCGCTGTTTTGTTCTAGTTGATTGCAAATTAATAAATGTGCTTTAAGCTAGGGGATTAATTTGCTTTATACATTTTTAATTCTATAATATTACTAATACTTGGTAAGTAGACAGGGATTAACAAATTAAATCATCATTCGTACTAAACGAGATGTCACCTTTTTCGAATTAGTCGGTTTAATAAACATCTAATTGAAACAATACCATATTGATAAAAAGTAGTATAACAACACCAGCAAAAAACCAAAATCAACAAGAAATAATAACACTGCTAACATTATTAAATAATTATTAAGATTAACTTTGTAACATATTTCCAGCTATATAAGTTCGATAAGAAGGTATGTGTCTCCTTCCTTTTTTATAATAAATTAATCGGTCTCTCGCAATATATTGGATGACAGTAATATTGGGGTTGGAATCCCAGGCAGGTTTATTGAGAGGGTAGTTTTTCCTAAATGGTTTTCCACTTTCCCTCCACGGAAATGTGGGTACACTTACTATAAATTCAACCTTACTTATTCCTAGCATAAGAGCGTAGATATTACATAATGTGAATAACCCGAACGGGTGATAAGAAGCTACGACAGAAATAAAGATGTAATCAAACATTTAAGATTTGCTAATTATTTGTTATAAGATTTTTTTAAGTCCCGTTTATTAGTGAGTTTAATAATTTATGAATTTTATATACAATATAATGTTTATACAACCAAATTTAAAATTAGTTTATCAAAGTGATGCGCATCATAAACATCAACTATATAGATCAAAAAGGGTCAAACTAATTGTTTAAATTATATTATTTACTATTCATATTCGAATAATGTATAGTAAATTATATTATTTACTATACATATTCGAATAGTGTATAACTTCATAAGATTTTAGCAAATTTTTATTTTTGGATTAATTTTAATAGACCAGTTCTAAAGAAAACTTATTTTAAGTAAGTAGAGGTAAATAGTATTCTTCTTTATTTTTACAAAATGTTCTTTAAACTATTTTATTTTATTTTTAAGCACAGCTTCTTACTACCCATTCATGCTTTTGTTTTAACTGTTAATTAAATATTCTTTGCAGGGAGGATATAATTATTTACGGCTATAGTCAGATTTAAATAAGGACAGTCTATTTACTTTTAAATATATTTGTTTCGAATGATATAGATATTACAAAGTATCTTTCAGATTTTTAAACCCCTTAGCAACCTCTAAAAAATAAAATTTATTTGAAAACAAAATATGTAATGTTTTATTGATTTTTGATATAATAGCGACTATTTGGATTTTAATTTGTTTCTAAAGTTATTTGACATATCTTTTCAGTTTTAAATAATCTGGTGTGTATATAATGTTGGAAAATATACTTTTATGTAAATTTAGGGTGTAACTATATTGGAAGGATATTTCAACATCAATAAAACTAATTGTTTAAAGAAAGTACTTAATAAACCAAATCTAAGCCTATAAATTTTTTAATTTAGCATTGCGTCCTAATAACCGTTTATGGTGTATGTGCTTATGTAATAATTATGCTAATAGTTTCAGGTATTAAGCAAGTTAAATTTAAAGGAAATGTACCTACATTTGCGCGAAAGGAGATTGGAAAACCATTTTTGGTAAAACCACCATCAGTACATCCGACCAAGTTTCAAAACTTGATCTCCCCGTCATCGGCAGTCTAGTCTACTGCGAGAGTAGCATGTTAGACCACGCTGCCACTAAAACGGGTAATATTCAATTGATGATGAAAAGCTGAGTTATTTAATTAAAGTGTTTTACAATAATATAATAATAAATTACTCTATTTAGATGGTCATCGTATTTGTTTAAATATCCTGAATGATTCAAAGTGAAAAATCTATAGTACACATTAACTATGGGCTATCATTTAGTACCTTGTGAACTAGTATAATTTGTAGTTCTTAGTTGTCGGAATAGCTAGGAGCTTAGTTTGATTATTGGTTTTTAAATGTCAAATGACATGCAATACATTAATACATTAAACTACTAATATAACATGTGAGACCTTGATTAATACTTTGAATTTGGTTTTTAAATTCTGGATTTCTATCACACACAAAGATAAATATTTTGGTGGCATTAGTAAACATGGTTAGGCTTAAAGAATAGAATCCCGTCATTATATAAAAATTGACACTTATTCAATAACATAAAAAATAAATGGTACTACTCAATCACACAAAAAATTTCATGTTGTGTGTTATAGCTTCAGGGGTAATGTCTGAACACATGCTTTAAGATAAACTACCCTTAAATATATTTCCATTTTATAAACATACATATCCCCTTGTTGATTAAAATAAACACTTTATATGTATATATTTTATATATATATATATATATATATATATATATATATATATATATATTTTTTTTATA
>CABFOV010000001.1:367162-465521 GCA_902141375.1 Timema poppense | reverse complement strand
TTTTTTTTTTTTTTTTTTTTGTTAATTCCAACAATAGTATAGTATAAAAGAGTTTTAGATTAAAGTAAACAGTGTTATGGCTATTATTGGAGGTTCTGTCTTCCGACACGTCTATTCCTTTTCTCATTCAACTTAAACCACCAATGAACCCTGAGCTCTGCCTCCTCCTACAGGCCCCAGAATTTTCTTCTTTGCTTCAAGTCACCCAATATTTGAATCCTCCTTTTTCCTAAGCTGTGCGTTCCCTCAATCTTACCTTATATGAAGTCATGCAAACGACAGTTTCTCATAAAGCTTACATTAGTCGTAAATAGAAAGCATAATCTTCCTCGGTAGTGCAGCAATTATCACGCTGTATGTTGACCAATGATGTATTGCAACGCTAACTTAAAAAGGCTGATTATCAACATATTTATTTTCTAGTAGATAGACATATATTTTGGATCATTCTCCTAATGGAGGTTTTCAATTTATAAATTTGTGTCGTGTCACAATCAAAATACGAGTTTTCGTGATTGACTTGGTTACATCCTGGTATCGAGTTTTATCGACTAAGTGGTTCAGACAAAGTTGAAGAGCAAAAAACATTTTAATATTTTCTTTTAAACAAAAGTGGTGATTTGGGTAGAGTAGATCTAACAGCTGGTAGGTGAATTTATTTAATCCTACTACATTTAATACAAATTGACGGGAAATGAGCTATTTAATTTGATTATTAATTAGATTGATGCTTATTTTGACCAGTCCTAATATTTACACAACCTATCAAGCTAAACATATATTTCCAAAAATAACCTTAAGAAAACATGGAGTACGTATGTAATATTAAATAGGCATAGATCCATAACAAAACGGTTTTCAGTACCTTTTTATTGTCATGTATTTCTAGCTAGTAATTGCTGTCCATTTTAATTTTCTAATCCTTAAAATCCATTGACTACGAAGTTATACTCGTTTAAATCTAACATAAGAAGTGATGGTGTTTTGAAATGTGCGCACAAATTCTCGGCTCATTGGTCGTAACCATACTCTTTAATCTGGTCAAGGAATGCGTTACCAAACCGAGCTCTGGTATCGTCTTGGTCGTAAACATTTCGTTAACATCGATACCAGGACAACCGTGAAAACTCGCCTAAGCACATCGATACACACGCTTTACATTAACGGGTTATTTAAAAAATCTTTTCACAAAGGCCAACGAAGATGTTTGCTAGCTTCTGGCTGAAGCGCATGCGTTGTCAAATGCGCATGCGCACTGATTTGAGATGGTTGAGTTTGAGAGTTGAATGGGTTCTCCTGTGCCGAATATCTCGGGCAGAGCGGACGAAGTAGAGATGAGTTGAACTTTATCAAAATCGCTCGAGCCGATCCGGTAGAAATCTTTTGATTGGCTTAGAGCTCGTTACGTGACCACGTTTCTGTTCTGCACTAGATTTTCATCAAAAGTGTGAATCCACAGTTAGGGTAAGCGCATACATACGATATTTGTCACGACTAAACAGTTTAGTCATGACATGTGTGTTTCATGATTTCACCACGACTAAACAGTTAAATAGTGGACTCACGCATACCAACAATAGTCAAGGCTCAGATATTTTTAAAAACTAAAATTTGGAAAAAAATTTAAAAAAAATATAAGTTCAACGTGGTTGTGGAAAAAGAGTGCCTAATGATAAGGATGGGAAATAAAGTCCTTTCTATGGAGTAGCCGATGAAGCTTTTGGACCTATAGATAATGTTGTGTAGCCCATTGCGAGAAAAAATTAATCGTACAGCAAATTAAATATTTAATTACAGACATACAAGAGCCCGCCGAATGGTGGAATGCACATTTGGCATATTGGCCAAAAAATGGTGTGTATTCCATAAGCCACTTGACGTTAATATAGACTTTTGTGTATCGTTTATAAAACATGTTGTATTTTACAAAATTATGTAGGGACAAATGACGGAAATATATTTTCAGATATACGTTATGAGTGTCCATTCGAAAATGTTAACAGTGAAAATGATCATAAAGGAAGACATCTCACAGGAGGAATAAACAGTGGCGGATTAAAAAATTTTGCGCCCCTAGGCACAATTATAATATATGCCCTCCCCATCTTTTTTTGGAAAGGGATTTAGGAAGTTTTGTTGGAAATAGGAGTTTAAAGGGGGGGGGGGGCGGTCAGTGTAAGTTAGTATTCAAGAAAAGATTTCTACGAAAGATAATCAGGCATGTACAATGTGCATGACCTACATTAGCTTGAATTAACATTATGAAGAAGGGGAGACTGACCTCAGAAACAAAGCGATTGCAAAGTACAATTATTTAAAAATAAATATTGTCGTATTGTCTTTCTGACCTAAGCTTGAACTATTCTATAATGTTAGTCAATAAATTTTAAACGTAATTAATAAAAATATATTAAAGTGAACATAATGATAATGTTATACAAAATGTGCTGGCACTAAAGCTGCCGCCCCTAGGCTCGTGCCTAGTGAGCCTATAGTGTAGATCCGCTTCTGGGAATATATGTTCGCCAGTATTTGTCATCTTAGTTTGTTTCCCCGAAAGTCTCCGTTCCATGGCCATATGACAAGATATGAAATTATTAATGGTTACTGTATATGTATGATATAAATTTAAAATTCTATAATATAAATTTATTAATTCATGTTGGGTTTGAAAAATATATATGCACGTAAAAATAATAATAAAGAGAGATAACTTCCATCTTTCCTTTACTTTCTGAATTTAGTTCTGCCCAACCCGAAAGCACTTCGGCAAAAACTTCCTCCCATATATTTTTTTATTTACGTTAATGTAGGAATGCCCTTTCATAGTTTTTTTTTTTAAATAGAGAGCAGTTCGCTTCTCTATAACATTAATGAACTTTCAGTTTCCTCTGTAATTACATCTACTGAACAGTGGACCACCGACTGTTTAATCGCAAGTATGCACACGCCAAAACAAGCCCGTGGATATAGCACTATATAACGATAGTTGTTCGACTGCTTAATCATAAAACCTCATCGAACGACTTTTGACTTTTCTGTAGTTTTTCAATCGTATCGCTAGTATGCGCACTCCCATATGATCCCGTAATCTTTTGATGAACGACTAAACAGTCCAACAACTAAAAATCATATTTATGCGCTTACCTGAGGATGGGTTTGATCCAATTTTCTTTGTAGCGAAGAATTACATCAAAAATGGTTCTCTTCTCACCCATTCTTATGAGTGCTTCTTCATTTGCCTGTCTTTCCACCTGATCTTTAAAAGTATTCTCCAGCATCACATTTCAAAGATCTCCAGGTATTTCTTTTCCACTTTTCCCGAGAGTCCAAGTTTCTCCTCCATGCAGACAGAGTAGATTCAAAATTTTGAAAATACCAAAAATATTTGTGTATTATTTCTATGTGTAGATTTAATGAGATCAACTATCTTATTAGTTTCGAAAATAAAAGATGACCTGTACATGAGAATTTAACTCGGTACTTGTTTACAGGTGTCATTTTTCAATGTATTAATATTACAATCTTATAAATGCCATGTTTCACAATAAGCAATTTTGAAAATGCTCTATTTCTAATGTTTCCTAGCATTATTTTTATTTATTTAAAATGTTAAGTTTTTAATTCTATAACAAAATGTTGTAGGTGACCTGGTGGTCTAGGGGTAAGGTGTCAGACTTCTATGCTGGCGGCCGGGGTTCAATCCTCTGTCCCGGCAAAGATTTATCTGANCCGGGGTTCAATCCTCGGTCCCGGCAAAGATTTATCTGATTACCAAACCCTTCCTTCACCTCTGACAAGACATCTTGTGAATGTGGGGAATGCCAGGCCTCCACCGTGGTTCGGATTCCACGTTAAACTGTAGGTCCTTCATTTCATCTCACAATCACCCTACCATTACACATTAGCGTAAGTGCGTATAACCCGAACGGGTAGTAAGACGCGGTGCTAATAATAATAATAATATAATAAAATGTTGATACATTTGGTCCCTATTTTGGCCTGATCTGTATTTTAAAATAGCATACCTCTTCTTAAACTGCTTTGTATTTCGGTTTGTCTACCACGCATTTCAGCACTCCGATATGCCGAACCGATAAAGTTAGGCTTAGAACACGGATTATGAGTTTGTTTTTATATACATGTTTTTTTGTTGTTAATACTAAACCCAGTTCCCAATCTTAATCTGAGCCTGAATAAAATTAATGTTTATTTTATATAGCCACATATTGTGTTTTTAAACCTCTCAAACTCACTTTTATATGCTTTGAATATAGGTCTACATTAACCCATATATATTCAACCTAATTTTTGTTCACACCCCAGATATAATTTATCGTCAACTTTGTAGCCCCAAAGTCGATTGTACATATTGTAGGTTATACATAATATGTAATCTACATTTAAAATAAATGACATCCAAAGTAGGCTTAAGCCCGCTACTGTGGCTGCATGGTCTAAGGCGTTACTCTTATAATAGACTAGACTGCCGATGAAGGAGAAATCGTGTTTTGATCCCAGTTGAGTGTCATGATGGTGTTTTTTCCTATATTATTTCTCACTATCTCTCCACGCAAATGTGTGTACACTTCCTCTAAATTTAACCTTCCTCATGCTAAACCCATTAACATAATTAGTACATAAGCATATAACCCAAATGGGTAGTAAGGGATTGAACGCATAATTAGTAAGAACTGCCTTCTGCATGATGTCATATAAGTAATGGTTGAGAGAAACAGGAGCTTAGGAAGACTAAAGAGGATTCAAATATTGGATGATTTGAAGGAAAGGAAGAAAATTCTTGCAGCTCAAAGAGGAGGCAGAGGACACGGCGCACAACACATTGGTGGTCTAGGTTCACCGACAAAAAGAATGGCGTAAGAGAGAACACCGAATAAAAGTAAAAACCATTATAATATCTGTATATAGTAGAGCTACATGTATTTTAAATCTTACGTACTCCCTAAGAGAGGTATTTAAGTACCCCAGGTTGGATACCAACACTTTATTCAATTCTCTGTTAAAATGAGTGTCTTTGAGACTAAGACAGGTGTTCTACCATGTGGATTAAATAAATAAATATAATAGATGTTCCAAAAATGGTTCTCATTGCCAAAATTTAATGCATATTTAAAATCAGTGCTACGTTACTTATGCCGGGATCACGATCAAATTAACTTTAAATTAACGTAACGTTCACTTAGGGTTCACTTAACTTAAGAAAACAGATGTGTGATCACGATTTGCGTAACTTAACGTAACAACTCAAGCCAAACATCTGCATTCTAGAGTACCTATGTGTTTCGATCTGTGATTTGTACTATTTTTAAAGTGATGATATGTGAATGTTTACAATTTTCAATCGATATAATAAATATATATTATCAAACCTTGTTGATAAATTTAGTTTTCCTATATTATTGTAATTATTTTGTTTCAATTTCTGATCACTTGAACTTAACATTTTATAAAACCTTCTCAAGTAGTCTATAATAAAGAGTAATAATAATTAAAGTTAAGACTCAGATGGAATGCTCTGGAAATAAACTATAATAAAATATAGAAAAATTGTGATTTAATGAATTAATCAGTTTCAAGATTGGTAGATTTATTAAGTGACATTAAAATTTAATGATATTGATTAAAAAAAATTTGTTCTAATGAACAACAAATTGTCAAATATAAGAATTTAAATAGATAATTATGGCATCATCTTGAACTAGTTAAATCACTTCACCCTATACTGTTAAATAAAACCTTAGATATTATCAATATCAAAGTTGACAACATCATTTCCAGTAAATATCTCATTTTAAACACAAAACTCAATACCCTATCTCAAAACCCAGAAACCAAAGCCAATAGCCCACAGCTCTAGCTTCAAATTCTATCCTATATATCTCAATTTATCAAAACTATAACTAAATAATAAGGGCAAAGAAATCCTCCAACATTGTTATATATTTAATCTCTAACAATCAGATACCAAACAAAAGATTCAATCCTTAATTATTTGTTAGTGAGGATGCCATCAATCAAATACCCACTGATGATTAAAATCTGATCAAATACATAAAATTATTTCCAACCATACCAGACCAAACAATTCACCCAATCAAACCAAAAATATTTTTATTTTAAAACAAAAATTGAAATTCAACAACATAATCAATGTCAAAGCTGATAAGGCTAACACTATTTTCATCTTGGATAAAATTTATTATATTTCCAAGACCCTTGAATTCATTCAGAATAACAACATAAAAGAACTTAAAACTGACACAAACAACAAATACAAAAAAAACACCTTATAAACACAATAAAGAAATCCCCCTTTAAAATTAAAACAAAATATTCTTTCAGGTTTTTTAACGTAAACCCCCAAGCCCCCACTTTCACGTCATTACCTAAAATTCACAAACGGAATATTCCAATCAGACCTCTAGTAAACTATCTAAATGCACCAGCATACAAACTCCCAAAAAGATAGCCAAAAATACAATTTGAAAGATTAAAACTACCTAATAGGTTCAATATTGAAAGATCTATTCATTAAACTAGAAAACTAAACTCAATTTCTATTAATAAAGATACCAAATTTATGTAATAAGACATTTCCAACCTTTAAGCTAATGTGCCAGTATCAGAAACCATCAACTTTATTAAAGGGTCCCTAACATCTCTGGACTTCACAAAAGAATACATTGATCAAATTTCAAATTTAGTCCAAAGTGTCACCGACAAAAACTATTTCCAATTCAACAACAAATTTTATTCACAAAATGATGGACTTGCAATGCGCTCCCCAATTCATGTCCTATGTCAGAAATTTTCTTACAATAATCTAAACAATCTGCTAACCATCAAGTGTTATTGCAGATATGTAGAGATATCCAAATCGTCTATGAAAATGACCCGAATCTCTTTGATATATCCACATTAATCAACAACATTCATACTAATCTTTCTTTCACTATTGAAAATGAAAATAATGACAGTATAAATTACTTGGACCTCAACATTTCCAAAAATTTGAACCACTAATTAACCTATAAGATATATAGGAAACCCACCCACACTGATGCTATCATCCCTAATGATTCGAATCATCCCAATTCTCACACTTTTGCTGCCTTCCTGCCTTGTTCATCGGTTACTAAATATCCCACTCAGTAGATCCAACTACAAAACTGAGCCTAATACGATCAAATTAATAGCTATTAATAATGGTTATTCTCACTCTACCATCTACAAAATCTTAAACAAACAGAAAACAAACTAAGATCCAATAATTTCTCAACCACCCTCAATAATGATAACCAAAATAGCTTCAATCAAAAGAATAAATGGGTTAAATTTACCTACACTGGTCCTGAAACTCATCTCATTACAAATATTATCAAAAAGTATAATCCCAGCATTGATTTTTTTCACCAATAATACAATAAAGAGATAACTTAGTAACAGTGGTTTAAATGAAAATGACAAATATAGTCAAAGTGAAATTTATAAACTCACTTGTGAATGCAATAGTATCTACATCGGTCAGACTGGAAATAGTTTTATGGTTCGCTATAAAGAGCACTTTTCTGATTTCAAATACAATAGGACCAAATATAAATTTTAAACATAGCTGAACATTTTTTTCATTCAAGCAGCTTTATTCCAAAATAAATCCCTCATCAATGAACAATTTCAACTTTCCAATCAAATTCTTGTGACCACATTAACACATTTACCTAAAAACATTGAAATCCTGTAACCTCATTTACCATGATTAGTTCCTTATTCTTCTTTGGTTATATTTTTATTCCTTTCCATAAATCTATACATCCTTGCTCTCATAGATCATTATACATTCACTGGCTTCAACATTGTTTCCCAACCTAACAATTTACACCGTGATCATGATATCTTTTCCTTTCATAGCTCGTTTTTCATCAGACTTTTGTGTCTTTACTTCAAATCTTTTCTCTTCAACCACACCTTAGTTAGTTTATATCTCGCGGTCGTATCTACACCCCGTGTCTCTCTCAACGACTTGGTAAGTTTGTTCGTTTATTAACTCTATTTAACAATTCATCAATATAAAGTAAATTATAAAGAATTTGGTATTACATAAGTTTTTTAAAAAAAGTTCTTTAATTTCGTTTTGCAGTGTTCATGATTATGGTATAAATACCGAAACATATCGGAAAAATGAAACTCAGCATCTTTCGAATGCTGATATCACAAGGACTAATGGGACTTGGAATAAGATAAGGCTTAGATTTTATACATCACTTTATAATTTCATAAAAATTGTTAACCTAACATATTTAACTTAAAACCTTGTTTATGTTCCACTATATATAATATTCTTCAAAATCTTTGTAACAAGAAAACATGATCATTTTATTTAAATTTCAAATGGCAGATGTTAACCTATCAATTCTGGTCTTATAATTTGTATTTACAACACAATTGAACTTCAAACTTCGTCTTGTCCTCACTTTATGGTATATTTGTTTTTGTAACACATTTTTAATATGTAATACTTGTATTTTAGTCTTGTCGTTAACTAAGGTTTTAGTTATGTTGATGATGCTATATTAATCTATTTAAATTTTCATATTTGTCAAATTTGTTGATCATTAGAAACAAAAAATTGTAATTGAAATTTTTGAATTTTAATGTAACTTAATATATCTACCATCTTGAAACTGTCTAATTCATTAAATCACAATTTTTCTATATTTTGTTATAGTTTATTTTCAGAGCATTCCATCTAAGTCTTAACTTTAGCTAGAGCTTAAGCTAAAGAGTAAACCTTGGTCATAAAACCAACCAATGAATTATTAAATAGCCCTGTAGACGTCACTCGCATAGCGATTGGCTTGTTAGGTCACGTGATACCCTTCATGTAACGTTTACTTAACGTGAAAGACCTCCCAGGACATCTATTACGTTATTTTAACTGCAAGTGAACGTTAACTGCATTGTGATCTCTTCTATTTAAAAACACGAGGAGAACATTTACGTTAAGTTACATTAAGTTAAGACCCGCCTCGATGGCCTAGTTGGCTAACGCGCTAGTCGTGTTGAGCTCGACTGCTGAGGACGGGGAGATCGAGGTTCGAATCTCGGTCGAGTGAACCGGGGGTGTTTTTTCCTAAATGGTTTTCCACTCTCCCTCCACGCAAATTCAGATTCACTTCCTCTAATTCAACCTTCCCAATTCCTAATCCATTAGCGTAATTAGTACTTAAAGCGTATAACCCAAACAGGTAGTAAGACGCGGTGCTTAATAATAATAATAAATACATTAAGTTGAGCTTAAGTGAACGTTAAGTTGATCGTGATCCCAGCATTACGTCCAATAAAGTTCAACCCAAAATTAAAATATCACAATCCAAATTATTTTAAAGAATCAAGGAATACTATTATTAGTTTAACGTTCATACTTAAGATGTAAAAATATATATAATTATATAATAAAATATATAAATAATTTATACAAAATATACCACTAAATTTGAAACATAGTCCTAGACAATATATTTTATTCAAATATTATATTAAATCTTGATTTTTAAATCAAATGTTTTTTCCCCAGTCATATAATAAAAAATTCAGTAAATATTTTCAAATATATATATTTTTACCAAACCCAGTATTAATTATTAATTCTAGAAGAGCTTATAATGTCTAATAAAATATATTAGCACATATTGTATATTATGTTGGAAGTATAAATAGAATATCGAAAAGATACTGATAATGTATCAACCATACAATCTAATATGTTAAAAAAAAGATATGGTTCCTTATTACCCTTAAGTGGTAGTTACCATCCCCCTAGGCCAGGGCTGACAAACCTTTTTAAGAGCACGTGCTCAATATGGTGATAAAATTTCGTGGAAATTCCTTTGCGTGTCCGTAGACCTCTGAGAAGAAAAACATACTATTGAAGTCTTTATTTATTATATATTTCATTGATTTAGTATATTTACTATTAATGGTATATTATAACTAGTTTTTATATTGTATTAAAAATTAATTGATTGAGAACACAATAAATGTGACCTTTTTTAAAACCTATTTAGGACTACATCTAAGTTTTAACAAATATAACATTTTTTGAAAAAAATATTTCAACTTGTTTCAGTAGACGCATGGTCTAACGCGTCACTCGCACAACATATTAAACTATTGATAATGGATTATTATTATTATTATTATTATTATCATTAGCACCGCGTCTTACTACCCATTCGGGTTATATGCTCTTACGCTAATGTGTAATGGTAGGGTGATTGTGAGATGAAATGGAGGACCTAAAGTTTAACGTGGAATCCGAACCACGGTGGAGGCCTGGCATTCCCCACATTCACAAGATGTCTTGTCAGAGGTGAAGGAAGGGTTTGGTAATCAGATAAATCTTTGCCGGGACCGAGGATTGAACCCCAGCCGCCAGCACAGAGGTCTGACACCTTACCCCTAGACCACCAGGTGACCCATATTGATAATGGAGAGATCGCGTTTCGAATCCTTATCGGGTGTACTTTAGTTTGTTTTTTCCTAAATAATTTTCCACTCACTCTCAACACTACTGGATGTAACTTTAATACACTTACTCACAACTAAACCTTAATCCTTAATATATTTCCATATTTAAACCGAATGGGTTGTAAGACACCATGCTGAAGGAAAAAGAAAAAGTAAACGTCATTAATATATTAATAACATTTCGTTTATATTTTGTAATTAAGCTGCTTACTCTTCCAAGTTCGCAATTGAAAATAAATTCATTAAAAAAATTCCTAAAATTGGTTTTTCAAGTCAAGGTCTTCATAATTGTACTCGAGATACTTTTTTGAGATTCTTACTAACCTCGAATCTCTCGAATTACATACAATTTGACGGAGAAGAGAAATTAAGTACTCACGCATCCGATCTCTAATTAAATTGCTTAAATTTTAGCTTGTACTACATTTTTAAACATGTAAGAGATGGTGAAATAGCTTGTACTACATTTTAAACATGTAATGGATGGTGAAATAACTTGTACTACATTTTTAAACATGTAAGAGATGGTGAAATATGTACCTATCTCATATTCAATTATGTTTGATACCAAATTCTGTAGTTATTATTTAAAGGTTATTGGACCATCAACATTAAATTTCACAATTTTAACAAGTGAATAGTTATAAATAAATAAAAATCCACAAGGATGAGCTAGACTACCAAACTATATGCTCACAAGAGTGAGCTAGACCACCTAACTCTACATTCACAGGAGTGAGTTATCCTAACTAACTGTACAGTCACATGAGTTAGCTAGACCACCTAACTCTACAGCCACAGGAGTGAGTTAACCTACCTATCTGCAAAGTCACAGGAGTGAGCTATAGTATATAATTGTGAAGTCACGGGAATGAGCTAGCCTACCTAACCATACAGTCACCGGATTTATCTAGCCTACCTAACTATACAGTCACAGGAGTGAGTTAGCCTACCTAACTCTACAGTCACAGGAGTGAGATAGCCTAGCTAACTGTAAAGTTACAGGTGCTAGCAAGCCTTCCTAACTGTACAGCTACAGGAGTGAAAGTAGTATTCTACCTAACCATCAAGAGACATGTATGGACTGGCCAGTCTAACTACTAAGACACATGGACAGGCTGGCCCTTATAGCCACTAATACACAAGAATAGAGTGAGCCATATAACCATCAAGACACCCGAATGAGCTGGCCCATATAACCACCAAACCACACAAATTGTCTGGCCCATCTCACCACCAAATCACAAAAATGGGCTGGCCTCTCCAACAACAATGACATATGAATAGGCTGGCCCTTTCAATCATCAATACACACGAATTGTTTACCCATATAACCACCAAGCCACAAGAATGGGCCGGTCTGTCTATCATCTAGAACACATGAATTGGTTGGCTCATATAACCATCAAGATACACGAATTTTATTGCCCATTTATGTACTAAACAGCACGAATGGACTGACCCATATAACCACCAAGTTTCTGGATTGGGCTAGCCTAACTATCAACACATGCTTTGTAATGGAATCGCTTATCTAACCACCCCAAGGAAAATAATTAGCTAGTCTACTTAACTACCCAGATATGAAATTAGCTATACTCATCTCGAATATGAACCATGCTTAGCCCTCTCTGAAATTTATCGCCCACCATTAGAAATAGAAGAAATAAACCACTGTTTCTGGTTCTGGAGATCTGTGACAAGCTCTCAATCTGAGGGGTGTACTATAATCTACTCTACAGATTGTTGTTCAAGTCAAAGTCTGTGTTTACATTTAAAATTCTCTCTTCAGCTTGTTAACATCCATGTCCCCATGAGAAAGCCACTTGAACTAAATATTCTAAAAAAACAAACAAGAGAAACTCATAATTAGAAGGAACAGCCAAAATGTGCTCTTAGACACGCCAAGAACGTACAACGTCTGCTGTGCTGGAATTCTCAAGCTCAGCAGGTCCCAGGTGTTTATGTTTCAAAACTCCAAAGAAAAAAATCTGGCTTTTCAAGATAAGATTATTCATTTCTTATAAAGTAAACATAATATTTTTTTCAAGTGCCTGTTTCTTAAGTGTAAACATAGGTTCGCTCAAGTGGTCTTAACCTACCGCAGTGTCTGAGTAATAGCGTAAGGGATATGAATATCAAGAACCAAATCATTAAGAGCTGCAAGTAAACTGGAGCCAAAAGTGCTTAGAGAAACACGATGTGATTTGTGTGATGAGAGGTATAGTTAAATAAATATCACCGCGTCTTACTACCCATTCCGGTTAGATCATTATTTATTTTTTACTTTATATTCATTATTATTATTATGATTATTATTATTATTAGCACCGCATCTTACTACCCGTTCGGGTTATACGCACTTACGCTAATGTGCAATGGTAGGGTAATTGTGAGATGAAATGGAGGACCTACAGTTTAACGTGGAATCCGAACCACGGTGGAGGCCTGGCATTCCCCACATTCACAAGATGTCTTGTCAGAGGTGAAGGAGGGGTTTGGTAATCAGATAAATCTGTGCCGGGACCGAGGATTGAACCCCGGCCGCCAGCATAGAAGTCTGACACCTTACCTCTAGACCGCCAGGTCACCTATATTCATTATTGTTTCCAGTTTGTGGCCAGGTTCAGTTTTTTTATTCAAATCATATATTTTCAACTACCAGCTTGCTAGGCCTGTCGAAGCTTCATATACCTTATAATCTAACTTAAGATTAGGACAGGCACAACATTCAGTTCCCAATCGTTAATTTATCACTGTGAAAGTGTGAACACACATTTCACCAATGATAATTTTTTTTGGCCATACCGGGAATCGAGCCCGGGAGCCTTAGCTCAGTAGTCAGACACAACACCGACTGAGCTATGGTGCCAGATCCACTTATTTACTAATGACGCTAGTGGTTTTGTGGATTAAGAAGGTTATATTTAGGGGAAGTGTATCTGCACTTGCGTGGAGGAAGAGTGGATAATCATTTAAGGAAAACCACCCTCAGTACACCCAACCGAAATTCGATCCACCCCCTCCCCCCATAATCAGCAATCTAGTCTCAAGGCCGTAGCCAGCCAATAATTTCAGGAGGGGTTTGGTAGGCACATCCCCCAATTGCTGGAAGCTAAATAAAAGTATAAAGGATCAACAGTTATAGAAGCTATCTGAAGTGTTTTTATGACAACATAGTCCCCTAACTACCAGAGACTATGGAAAATTCTAAATTTTTAACACCTCTAAAAGCTATCTGAAGTGTTTTTGTTATTTTATGATAACATAGCCCCCTAACTACCAGAGGTCAGGAAAAACTATAAATATTAAACACTTCTTAATGTTGATATTGTTTGAACCATAAATAAAGCAAATATATATTTTTTTTATAAAATTTCGGGGGAGCTTTGATCCCCCAAGACCCCCCCTGGCTACGGCCTTGTCTTGTCTGCTGTGAGATGATCACCTTATACCATGCAGCCACCGAAACGGATTCTTAAATAAATAATACTACATCATTGGAGAACCGTTCCAATTATTATACTATAATTTGTGACATAATATCCCATAAATAATTATGAGTCAACTACCACTTAATAAGTTTTCCTCAGGTAAACCAACATTATTTGGATAATCATATAAAGCACCTTTCAGATAAATACATTGAAATAAATTTCATATATTTGTCTAAAAAATATACTTTATAAAATACCAGTCATCACTAAACTATTCTAATTTTTTCCGGAAAAATTCTCCCTAATTACCCATTTTGAAATAATAAAAAGTTAGAACAAAATTGTTAATACCATTTTGAAAAAAAAAGTGAACATTATTTAACTAACCTTAAGGAAATTTCTCACTGATGAATACAATTTTTATTGTTATTTTGTTGTCATGACAAACACACTCCAAATATCAATTTTAAACAAAATAATAAGAGTCACTTTTAAGAAATTTTAGATTGTATGAAATCATCCTTTTAAATGGAGGACAGTTTTTTTAAATGAAGTATGACCATATTATAATTAAGTATAAAATTTTAACAAAACCATAAAACAATTTGGGTTGTATCCCTAGGTACAAAATTAATTTCTAGAACCCACCTTTTTGGGTCCTGGGGCACATAGGACCGAATTCATTATCATGATTAGGCTTAAAATTTCTACGATTGAAATGCTTACCTTAAAGGAGAAAGTAAATATTTGTCCAAACAAGGATTTGTGTAGGATTTCATTTTATCAGAACGATATTATTTTTCACTGTGTCTTATTACTTGTTCAAGCTATAAGCATATATTACGATATTTACTCTAATGGGGTAGGGATGAGGAAGGAAATATTTAGAGGTAATCTATTAGCATTTGCATGGAAGGAAAGTGGGAAACCGTTTTGTAAAATCTACCCTCAGTAGACATGACCAGGATTGGAACTCCGATCTCCCCATTATCAGAAAGCCAGTCTTACTCGAGCGTGACGCCCTAGACCGTTCGGCCACTGAAGCGGGTTACACTAATTGTGTAGGTATGCAGAAGGTATAATTTATAAGGAATTTAAACGAACTTACTTGAAGGGAGCGTGGGTCATCATGTAAGAAAAAATACAATTAATACACTTTTCATTCCAGCCCCGACCACTCGTTAACTAGAAAAACACAGTAGATCAGCTTGAATCTTTGTCAGCTTGCCCACCGATGTGGTTCAAAGTACGTTGTGGGTTAGAATGATTATATAAATTGGCAGTACTGATGTTTATATTTAGCTAACTATACTATTTTAATTTGAGCTAACAATTTCATGTATAGATATAGCCCTACGTTTATAAAGTGTGTTATTTCTCTTATACTTCTGGAAATAATAAAAAAACTGCCATTTTTTTTATCACTGGGTATTACTACTAGGTCAGGTTGTACGCATATGTAATTACACTAACGGGCCACATATGAGGAATGTTGAATTCAAAAGAAGTGTACCTGCATTTGTGTGGAGGCAGAGTGGAAAACCATTTTGGAAAACTTCCAGGACACCCTGCTAGGAATCAAACTCCAAGCTCCCTGGCATCGTAGGCCTAGTATAATACAAGAGTGATGACTTAAATTATGCATCCAACTGAGTAATTTTTCCTAAAATAATATTTTAATTCATACGTTATGTATCTAAGTTTTTATTCTCTTTTCTATGTATTTTTTTTACTGCGTCTTTTTACCCTGATGGGGGTGTAAACATTTTAATTACTCTGGTTGGGTAGAGATTTTTAATATAAAATTCAGTAAAAAAGTATTGGAATGTGTGTGAAAGAGAGACTGGAAACCATTTAGGGGAAAAGAGACTTAGTACGGCCGTTTAAGATTCGAACCCTAACCTTCCATTCAATGGAAGATCATGCTATATGAATATGAGATTTAAGCCACATGTCCATTGATGTGGGAACTAAATTGGGATACTTAAAAAATTTAGCATAATATTCCACATTAGTGGACAAGCGGATTCAACATAAAGATACTCTAATCTGGTTTGTTAGAAATGGGGATAAAATTAATATTAATATAATATATATTCCCTTTATTAATTCTATGACATATCTAAAGATTGTTATGGTCAATGTCTTCTGAACATTATGAAAAATATTCCATTCATATTTTATTTATTCTCAGTGAGAGAAAACCTTTTTACTTAAAAGAAGTAATATTCCCCTTGATTTGTTGTGGTCGTAATGGCAAATTCATGTCCGTCTATTTTCCATGCGTTCTACATGAATAGCTCTTACAAAAGAAACCTCTTCCGAATAGGGAATAGGGGATTTGGATGTTTATATGATCCACATTACTGAGCCTCAAAAATACAACCCCCAACCCCTTTCAAAATAAGAGCCGTTTCATTTTTAATACTTCATGAAAATATTATATCTAAAGGTTTTATAAAAAAAATATAAATGTTTGGTACAAATATTCATAAACATAATGTTTCATTATTAAATTTCTAATTAGCTAACATTATAGGGGTGTACCCATAAAAAATATAAAAATATAATGAATGGAATAATATCATAAGGCATTAACTGAGGATCACTATATTTATTTTGTGAACCCTGGACTTTATAAAACCCTTCAAAATTAAGTTGCAGACCACATCTCTTGGTAGATAGATCTAATAACTTTTAGAATCATCAGTAGCATCTGTTAAACTTCTATAAATGGTGGAATATTTTAAAATACATATAGCTATATTAGTTTGGTTATAGTTCATACCCATTTATCCAAAGAGGAATTTATAAATCAAAGTCTTTAAACTAAAGCCCCTTTCTATACCAACTGAGTTGTATATGGTATATTAAAGATACAGAAGTGAGGCTTTTATCCTATTGTACTAGATTTGAATCTTTGTGGAAGCAATTATTTATTTCGACTATGTCATTGGAGCTTCTAGAGATCCATATTTAGGTGGTATGGAAGGGGAAGCAAAAATAACCTAGTGTTTTTGCAGTTTATGTGACA
Source organism: Timema poppense (assembly GCA_902141375.1). Classification (NCBI taxonomy): domain Eukaryota; kingdom Metazoa; phylum Arthropoda; class Insecta; order Phasmatodea; family Timematidae; genus Timema; species Timema poppense. Next base: position 448,502 of record CABFOV010000001.1, on the reverse strand, counting down.
AAACATTTTTTTGGCCATAACAAATAAAATATTTCTCCAGTATAAGCATAGTTTTGAATATTCTTCACATATGGACCTCAAAATTTATTAAATATCTGTCAAGGGTATCCTGGATTAAATGACAACTTTTTCTCTTTATTTAGAAAGTTTATCTTCTAATGCCACAATGCTCATGATGGATATTCAGGAACTGTGTATTTCAACAAGTGAAAAAGATAAATTATATATTTGTACTGAAGCAAGATTATATTTATTTAACAAAGAAAATTGTTTTGCCATATTTTAAACTGCAAATACACTGGCTTTTCCTCGCACCCCCCTCCATCCTATCTTAATGAATTGTAACCCAATACAGGTCTATTGTTTAACCTAACTACGGATACTTCATAGAGTAATCTCGCATTTTCGTCACTTAAGACTGCTTCAAAACTTTAGTAGTACCCGCTTTTGTGGCCGCATACTCTAAGGCGCCACTCTCAAGTTATACAGGCCTGCTAAAGACGGGGATAAAAGGGTTTGAATCCCGTTTGGTTCTACTGAGTGTGATTTAACCTAAAAGGTTTCTCACTTCCCTTCCATGAAAATGTTAGTAGATTACGTCTAAAATGCTTCCTTCCTCATCCCTACAAAATTAAAGTAATTATCATATAAATGCATATAACCTTAATAGGTAGTGAGACGTGGTGATGATTATGATAATTATTGTTTTAGTTATTTTTATTAATTTCATTATCAATAATAATATTAATATAAGACTTTAGTAGTCATAGTCTGTATAAACTTACCTTGTGTCTTAGGAGAGCTAAATGGAGAAATGGGATTTTGCTTTTGTTTTTAATACTATATCACTATTAATCATACATTTTTTCAATTAGCATTTTTAAAACTATTTTCCTCATTCCTGAGACAAATCCTACTAAAATGATTGTTTTGATTTTGTTTGTTTGTATAATTATGTGTATTTGTATAGCTTTGAACTTCATGTAGCTCTGCCAAAACCTGCATCATCTCTTTAAGAAAATACTATTTGGAAAAAAATTATACTGATATTATAAATATTACTAAGGGTTGGTTGTAGGTTTCCTAAGATTTATTTCGTCTATAAAAATGTATATACTGTTAAAACTATCAATTTATGATGGATTCTAAAAACTTGTAGATTACACATTAGAATTCAAAATTTATCTATTAAAAATTAAGATAAAATACATAAATTATTGAGAAGTGGTAAAGGTAATATTTTAATCAATTTAAAAAGTTTCAATTATCGATAAAATGTGTATTATTGTTTTAATAAGAGAAATAAACATGATATTACTAAGCTATATTAAATTGTCTTAGTATATCGGCTAAAATTTATACATACATTTGTTTGGTTTGCTTTTTATAGACCTAGTTATAGAAATATCTAACAAGTAATAATATTTAGCACCGCGTCTTACTACCCGTTCGGGTTACACGCTTAACTAACAAGTCCTCTACCAAAATTCATATTGCTTGATTACTATCCAAGTCACTTGTAGTAATCTAAGCGAAAGAAAAATCACTTAATTAAGTACTCTCAAATGTAATAATTATATATTTACAACTCATGTGGTTATTATTCCCCCTTGCTGCATGGATACAGACAACCGATCACATACAACCGTTTCAGCTCTTTTAAGATGTATAAGCTGAATTTAGCTCATTCGCTTATAGTACAATCAATATTTGTATATTGAAAACTATTAATACCTACAAAATGTTTCTCATAGACCTATTGAATATTAGATTATTTCTACATGTCAAATTTCTAATAATTTATTCAATGTACAGTATAATATACATTATAGACCACTCGTAATAGGTTCAGTTGCTTAAGTTCTACGTTCACGTTCCTCTTCACTATAAGATAGTATTTATTAATCATTAGTGTTCTCAAGGATTCTTTAAAATTAGATTAAAGTTTTGATTATAGTCGAGACTATAATAATACGAATAGTTATCTCCTAAATATACCTATGTAATTATGTAAGGTAATGTGTGAGTGTTTGTGTAAAAGTGTGATTGTGCGTGTAAGTGTGAATGTGTGTGAAGGTGTTAGTGTGTGTATGTGTGTGTAAATGTGTGTGAGTGCGTAAAAGAGTATGTGAGAGAATGTGTACGTGAGTGTGTGTGTGTGAGAGAGAATGTGTATGTGTGTGTGAGAGAGAATGTGTATGTGAGTGTGAGAGAGAATGTGTATGTGAGTGTGAGAGAGAATGTGTATGTGAGTCTGAGAGAGAATGTGTATGTGAGTGTGTGAAAGAAATTTTGTGAGTGCGTGTGTGTGTGTGTGTGTGTGTGTGTGTGTGTACTGGTATGTATGTTTGTGTCAGTTTGTGAGTGTGTGAGTATGTGTGTGTGTTAGAGTGTATGTATGTTTGCGTGAATTTATGAGTGTGGGAGTGGAGTGAGGGGCACCAATTTCCCTTCTAATACAGGTTATAGGCATATTTACACTAATTAGTTAGGAATGAATGTGAAATAACTTAAAGGAAATGTACCCCTATTTTTATGGGAGTAGAGTAGAAAATAATTTAGAAAAAATTACTTTTCATTACACTTTAAATAGATTTTAAAACATCAAAAGATGAGATCTACGCTTACACCACCCACCCACGAATGAGGATTCTAATTCTATTCCTACCTGAACTGGTAGGCACATGGAGCAAGTGCCACGCTCATCTAGTCCGGTTTGCTGGTAACAGGTGATAAAGGTTTGATTCCAGGTTGCGTGTACTTAGAGTGTTTTCTTCTAATTGACTTACCACCATCTTTCCACAAAATTGTGGATACTTTACCTATATACTCCACCATATTCATTCCCAACACATTAGCGCCATTTAAATGTGTATATGGTCCGTATCGGTGGTTGCATGGTCAAACGTGTCACTAGTATTAGACTGGATCTCAATGCTGGGGAGGTCATGGTTCAAATCCCAGTTTAGCTTACCAAGAGTGACTTTTCCATAGTGTTTTTACACTCACCCCTCCACGTAAATTCGATTTTATTTCTTCTCAAATTCAACTTTCCTCATCCCTTAACATAATAAATAAATGCTGAGAGGATACTAGGACACTGTAAAAAAATTGTGAATAGTAGGATGTGGTGAAGTAAAAAAGGTGGTAACAATACTTTCTCTAAAGTCACACCTTAGTTGACAATAGATAATTAACTTTTAGCGTTTATTGGAATATAACATTTAATGTCACGTTTCTCGGTGACCTTTGAAGCTTGTCATGATTTTTTATTTTTTTTCCCCTAGAGTTTCACCCCAAGTTACTGCCGTGAGACATTTGTGACACAATACTACGGAAATTGGGTGACTGCACTGTTCGTTCAAACCAACCCACCATCACTTTTTTTTCCCCGTTCGTTCCACTTTACCTTTCCAACTCCCTCAAACCCTGACCTTAACCCCACAATCCACACGCACACACATGCGCGACCAGCCAACACACTCACTTCCTTTTCCTGCTTGGATTACTTTTGCATACCCGATTTCTTCAAAATAGAAACTATATTCCTAAACTTTTATTTTTATTTTTATTCTTGTTACAATTTTCTCTTGGCTTTCCTTTAAGAGATTCTGACGTCATTCAGCATACACTTTATCTCAAAAGCTTTTGGTGACGTAACTCTCCATTTGAAGTTGAATTCTTCCGGGAATCTTCTCTTTTCAGCTTGAATAAAATACATTCATGCTAGATTGTAGGTGCTACTATGAAATATTGGAACTTTTGAAATCGTGAATTTTATCAAATATTTACAAATACTCATCAATTAATCTGGCCTGAGTACTAAATACATTTTGTCCAACTAAATCGTTATTGGATAATCATTTTAGGCCAATTGACTTAAGTTTAAATAATGTTTAGGAAACATGAATTTAATTTTTATTATGTTTTACCTTAGGGTGAGTAATTTCTTTGATATTAATTTTAAGCTGAAGAATTTTAGGACAAATTACATCTGGGATTATTAAAAAATTTCAATATTTATATTATGAACTTATTTTTGCCAAATTATCATATGTCATTTGAAATTTTATTAATTTTTTTGTGGTCGAAAACTTCCTGTAAAGCTAGTTTTAGGAAATAATAATTTATTAAACAAATTTTTTTTTGTTTGATTTTTAATTTTTCGAATTTTAAAACAAAACACTTAATTTAAAAGTATGTAATCTATTATTAAATCTCAATAAAAAAACTTGATATAGTCTTATTTCTTTTCTTAGATTTTATTTAAGTGAAAACCAAAATTAATATTTCCTCAAGATAAGCTGGCCTCATAATTTATATTTGTAGGGTATGCTCATACATACACTATTTAGTTTTCCACCAACTTTAGTTTAGAGAAAACAAAGCATCCGCTATCAGATGTATTGATATTACAAATTTTAAGTGTAGTGCAATTTAAAAAATATATAAAATATGATTTTATAATTTTTTGTTGGTGATTGTAGGGCCAATAGAATTTTTAGCTATGGCATACCAATGTCACCAGACTTTTATTTCTTATTTCAAATTTAATTTTTATGCCAGTATTGAGAATCATATTAAAAATTAAAAATTTGTTGATAGTTGTTTCTATTTCAATGTAAATACACACAATTTCAATATATTATTTATTTTACAAAAACTTACTACAATAAATATAAATATCGTATTTATTTTAAATAAAATCTACATTCCTAAGAACAGAAATTTTCTTGTATATTGTATTATTGTAAGGCTATTAATTCATCCCTAGACTTGATAGAAAATTTTACTGATCCTTTTTAAAAGTACATAGTTCTAGATATAAGTATATTTTATCGAAATAAATTATTCGATTTTGTTTTTCTTATTTAACAAATTTCATGTTTAATCATTTCTAAACTAAGACGAAATTGCTAAAATTAAATTTTCTAAAAACGAAAGAAATTAATTATATAGTTAAATATATTTTCTTATATAAGAGTCCAAGAAAGTTGCTTGTTGTTAATAATGTTCGTCGCTAGCCTTCTTCAGTGGCTGCTTGTTCTAAGGCATCACACTGGTGGTATACTAGTCTGCCATTGACGAGGATATTGAGGTTCCAATAACAGTTGGGTGTACTGAAATTTTTTCAAAAAATTGTTTTTCAGTCTCTTTCCACGCAAATTCGGGTACACTTATTCTAAATATAGTTTTCCTCGTCCCTAAAACCATTGACGTGATTGGTGTATAAGCTTATAGATCGGACGGGAAGTAAGACGCAATGCAAAAAAAAATATATACCCAACAGTAACAAAATACTAGGACCCGCCTCAGTGGCGTAGTTGGCTAACGCGCTATTCGTGTTGTGCACGAATGCTGAGGACGGGGAGATCGAGGTTTGAATCTTGGTCGGGTGAACTGGGTGTGGTTTTCTTAAATGATTTTCCACTCCCTCTCCACGCAAATGCGGGTTAACTTCCTCTAATTCAACCTTCCCAATTCCTAATTAGCACTTAAAGCGTATCACCCGAACGGTTAGTAATACGCGGTGCTAAATATAAATAAGATATAGATAGCATGGTAGGAAGACCTATATCATAATAAAATTTGATATTAAAATACAACTTCACGTATTGACACATTCTAAATAACTGTGTCATACAAAAATTTATATTAACATATTCCCGCTCATATTAACATATTCTGAAGAAATGTTTCATGATACAAATTTGATATTAGTTTTCACTCATACGTCTTTACATATTCTTAAATGGTTTGCCATACCACAACATAATTTCAATCCTCTATAATATATTTGTATATTTGATAGATATTTATTTAATTTTATTAACTGTAGATACAATATTTATGATATTTTTTGAGATATATATTGATTAATAAACAAAAAATTTCCAAAAATGAAAAGTATGAGGTAATGTGTGTTGTTGAAATTGTATAGAAAATGATTGGTAATATATTTGTTCGTGACCTTACGCTTAAATTATTTCTATGGAGAATATTTGCATGCATTAATTTTCGTAGAAACCCTAATTTTGTATGATTTGTATATTCTTATTTTCTTATTTTTTAAAAAAATATCTATGCTTTAAGGTAAAAATATTCTAAAGAACAAGTTAAATTTAAAACACGAATCTTACCCACTTTTGTGGCCACATGGTCTGATGCACAACTCTCTCAATAGACAAGACCGCTGATGACGGGAAGATCATTGTTCGGTCCCGGTTTGGTGTACTGAAGGTGGTTTTTAATAAATGGTTACTCACTCTCTCTCAGCGAGATAATGTGGGTATAATGCCTCTAAATTCAACCTTCCTCATCTCTAACCCATTAGATTAATTAGTAGATAAGCGTATAGCCCAAATGGATAGTGGTACTAAAAAAAGTATCTTAACCTTTTACAATGATTACTTTTAGAGTGTAATTTATCACTGCTAGCTTTCAAAGATTTGAGATTTGGACAACCTTGTATCTTTGAGTCGTAATAAGATACAAATTCCAATCTAAGGTACTCCTAAGAGCTCCTATATTTCTAGAAAGATGGTGAGAAACAATGAGAAATTGATTCTGTTTTTCTAATATAAAGTCATTGGGTATATATAAAATAAATTTTCCACTTATTTGTCATAAGGTTTCATCTTTATCATAGTAGTTATTATACAGATAAATATTTTACATGCTTTGAATATACTCACATCCAAAATACTACAATTTAGTATATGACACTAATAGCTTTCTATGAGCTAAAATACCAGGCCCTTCCAAATTTATGTATGCTTTCTAGCAGGGATAACAGTTGTAAACAAAATATACGAGGTAAAAATCATTAACCACACATTGGTAAAGGTTTAGGACTACCAGAACTCTCTGGTGTCACTACTACAATGTCCCACATTTTAATATTTGGGGCACTCCAAAAATTACTTTTCCAAGGCTACTAGATGTATAAACTTACTTTTGGCTCACCTGACCACGGTATGCCATAAAAGGACAGAGCCGCTCTAGCAATTTGCGTTAACTGCAAAGAAGTGCTTGCGTGTATCCATAAAATTGTCTATAAGGTCTCAAGGAAATTGATAAACAGAATCAAATACTGGGCAAGTATATGCATACTAAATCCTTCTAAGCCAGGATAAATGTACCATTAATCCCACTTTCGAATTCTAATAACTTAAAATATAATATAGCAAGAATCCAATCCACAATTTATGCCATACGCAAACGTTGTAATCTCATTAAACCAGATCCCTTGGAAACGATCACAAGAAAAACCAAACACTGAGGATAAGTATTTTGATCACAAAGAACTACTACATATCTTTATATAGATACACATTTTTAGACCATTCCAGCACACAAGAAAATACATGGGATGTATTAAAAACGCCCCAGTCAAAACCTAAAGAGCATTGCTTCTTCCGAAAGCGGTCACTGAATTAGGCTGTGATAGCTAATAGACAGAGAACAAACACCAGGATAGACATTGCTCGAATCTGCAAGACTTATCTAAACAAAACAAAAAGGCTCACATTTGGAGGCTATTTATTGTACAGTTGTGAAATGCTACAATATTCTAAACGGCTACCTCTCCTCTTTACGGATAGCTTCTAAATACTATCCTGATGGCCATTTGGTCTATTATGCAGGCTGGTTCATCTTCCCTACTAGGCTATACCCTGATTTTGGTTTGAAGAACAGTAGAAAAAATTCAAATATAGGCCTACTTCTTTGCGACCATTATTGATAACATTTTACTATTTTATTTGTGCTATATTATAAATATTAATAATATATATCAAGTGTGAAAACTGCAGATCATATTATTTGATGTATGGATATATTAAAATTGTTTTAGTAACTTTCTTCTACTGTTCTTCCTACCAATATCATCCTATAGATGATGTCAGCCGTGGTAACTCACTCCAAATGTGCCCGAACATAGACGAGTCTTCCCGAAATCACAGACGGGCATGAGGAATTAACCGTTGTTGAGTCCACTGAAGCAAGAGCACCTGATGCGTGGCTGGATTCATACGGTGTAAGAATGGACTATCCTGCATTGATAAACTATCATCGGGTAGCACGCTGGGTGAAGCGCAAATATTGGGTAGCGCTAAGGGCTATATTTTGACGGGTTGTGAATATAATATACTTGTAAAATCCTACCCCAACAAGCAACTCTTTATTACCCTTGCCACCACAGGACTCCACTGGGATAACCGACTAGGTCAACCTTCTAGCAAGATAATAACGCTGGCGCCACTGTCAGCCCCAGATGGGGAATGGATATGTAACCAACTGCGTCAAACCTATTCCCCAAAGTCAAGTTAAACCTTTCGATCCTCTTCCTGGAAATCGACTCATGGAAACCAATATATCATCATCGTACCTTATACACACCTTCCCACACACATCCCAGTCAAGAAAATCCTCCCCAAATCCCGAGACCCAGCGCAATCATTCAGTATCACCAATTTCACCTCACAGTGTAATTATTATACAATGTTATGTACATGGTTAAAGTTTATACACGAGGTCAGGAGTCACGATAGTGACTCTATACTCGAACACAAATATAGCCCTTTCTCAGGCGGCCTAGCTTGGCATTACTGTCAAGGTGGATGCCCTGAGTCGGGCTACAAAATCATACACCTGTAGCACTCTACAGGCTCATTTCATTGGTTCCATTTCATCAGGTTATAAGTTCATTCGCGAGGTTAAGAGTCATGACAATGACTCGGTACTCAAACAACAAATCAGCCCTTTCACAGATGACCTAGCTTGGTATTACAGTCAAGTTAGATATTCTGTGTCGGGCAACAGCCGAACGGCATAATATACTTGTATATCGTTTATTATGATTGACTATTTCCAAATACTCTATCAGAAAGAGAATTAGTATATTTTATAGTGTTTGACTGTGATCGTCATTTCTTAGCTCAACATCTGAATGTGTTAAACATACATATAACTTAAAATGTGTAAAAAAACTTTATAAATTCAACATTTTCCATAATCTTATCGTTGGATTACCATGTTATTTAATATTTCGAGTACTCGAAAATATAATATTGGCTTATCTCTTGCTGAGCTTTTCCTTTTTAATGAAATCTTCAGGATTTCAAAGTTACTTAATATTTTTCATAATCGAGCTTGTGAAAGTAACGTAGCTTATTGCACTTTCCCATTTAAAAGAAATCGTTGAATCTCTAAGTTGTTAAAATTTTAGTATCCGATTTTGGAAACTTTTTTTTTAATCTTTCCCTTAAGGATATAAAGATTAAGGTACTAAGTGTTGTCTGTTATACTTTACCCCTTAAGGGTACTGTTTTGTATATACATATTTTCTGACTTCATTTATTATCATTTGCTGGTTTGAGATAAATCTTTATAATATAAATTTAAGGTTAATCTAAAAATTAGTTTTTCTGTTCTCTATAGTAAGTCCGTTGTGAATTTTGTTCTATTTTAATATTTCTCTTGTTCTATTGTTTATGAGCTTGCTTTCTAAGTTCTTTGGTCTTTATTTACGCTTTATGTCAATCTATGACACGTATATATCGTTAGATTAGTATATTGCTGCCCCCTGTCAGTTGTGTTTTCAGGCTTTTGTAACATATAAACTATTTAATTGTCTCTGCTTATATATATATTTTTTAGTAATTGGTCCACCTCCGTTTATGTATAAAATTTTGTACGTTGCCTAGTCAAAGAGTTGATAAAGTAGCACTATGACGTATACAGAAGAGACAGGAGCCACGGAAGAGTTGGGGGTACAGCCATACTGATCAGAAACAACATTTCGCATTACAATACAGTTGTATCAGGACTAAACCGTATAAAATCTATATTGATATTGGTGCCCACGAAAAAACAAGCTATACTATTCACAGAAATATACAAGACTCCCAACAACATCTTGACTAGCGAGGATTTGGATTCCTTGACTGCTAACAAAACATATATTTGGCACGGTTAACTTAAAGGGCAAGCATCCAAATTGGACCTAGACCCAAATAGTGCTGATCGAACACTGGTGGACCATGCAGCTATGACGGACTACGTGGTCCTAGCACCAACGGAGCCCAGTTTAACCTCACACACTTACGTCACCCTTATACGTCCTATATATCGTTTGGACTGATATGACTTAACATCTAGAAGAACTTACTGTACTAAAATGAATTGGACTCGGATCACATTACCATTTTCTGCAAAATAGAAGTAAACACGAATCACCCAGACATGTTAAGTCTCCTATAACTGACTGGTTATGTACAGACGGATTCTGAAGGAGGTTGGTTATAACAGGAAACATCAATATATAAGTGGACAATTTTATGAGCCTGTTGACAACTTTGATGTAAGCATATAACGTAACAATGAATTGATAATTGCCTGGAGCTACACTCAGAATATATAATCCAAATCTAGAACTATTTATAGCCCAAAAGAGGGAGGCATGTTGGGAATGGCAAGAATATTTATATTTAATATCCAGAATATAATGCAACAGACTAAGAGCCTTGGTACACGTTTATTCAAAGTAGATAAAAGTAGAAAATTGGAAAATCTACATATTGGTAGTCGTAAAAAGGGACAATAATATATTTAAAGTTGTTTAAAAAATTTAAGGGAATGAAATTGTAGATCGAAACCTTATCCATTCACAGAAAGGCGAGTTAAAGTACACTTTGTAAGATAAGCAGAGGTAATGGCAGACACTTTTTAAAACAAGTTTCCACCAACTTTGAGTCTCAAAACGAAGAATTTTCCATGTATGTAAAGGTGGCATTGGATCGAAATTTGGCAGAGCCTACCTGGGAGAATATACTTCCAGTAACCAAAAATATACTTGACCAGGTGATAAAGACGTTAAAACCATGGAAATCCCCAGGAACCGATCACCCAAAAGAGTGATTAAGTTTACACGGAAATTGTTTCAAACAACAATAATCGCATAAGGTTAATTTACCCAATTATGGGCAACAGTGGATATTATAAAGCTCTCGAAGCCCTAGAATGATGAACTGTTTCCTCAAAACCGTAGATAAAAGAAGCCTGGTTAGTAGCATAAGTAAATTGCTGGAACAAATCGTTCGTACAAAATTTAAATCTTTCAGCGAGGAAGGTCATTAAGTTTCAGACACCTGGTTTATTTTCCGTGAACTAAACCCCAAGATTAATCCAATCACAAACCTGGAGGAAGATGCGGTAGATGGTTTTAACAATAAAGAATTAACAACAATCATCATGATGGACATGTGTAAAATATTTTGATAACGTATGGCAGTTTGGCCTCCTTTATTAGCTTATAGCATTTAATCTTCAAAAAAACATTAACCTACCTTATTAAGAATCTTTTAAAATAATATACATTTTCATGTTATATTATATGGAAAGATATATGCACCAAAGAACATTAAAGTGGGAGAAACCTAATGCTCGGTTTTAACCCCGTTCTTATAATCATCTGCGTACGTGACATTCCCCCATACCCAAAGAAACAGTGGTTGGCAAGATGGGCCATCAAAATGAAACCCAACAAATTTTCCGCAATCGAAATTTCCATAGAAGGTTTCAAGTAATGCAATATCTAAGTATTGATGGTGCAGAAATTCCGTACAAAACGGAAGCGAACTAATAAGAAATATTGTTAGACTTCAAGATATCGTGGAGAGCGCACATTGATCTCAGGGGACTTTCATTCAAATGCACGGACTATTTAAGAGACAACAAATAGCTATCAAAACTAAGGTTCTACTTCATTGGAGCATCATCCAACCAAAATTTTTCTAAGTATGTGAATATTGGCTAAATGTATCCAAAACTGGTCTAAATCTCATTAAGGAAGTGCAAGAGAAGCTGCATGGATGCATACTTGTGGTAAATGCACGGACCAGCAATACCAACATCCATAGATTGACTAGAAGCAAGACACTAAGAAAAAAAATCGTAATCATTGAAACAGAGAGACCAGGAGGTAAGCTGCATAGTGAATAATCAAGATAGTATATCCTTAAACAAAAGCGAAAGCACAAAAAAAAAAGATTGGAATAAAAAAAAAGTTGAGAATAAGCAACCGTTAACTCAGCCCTTCTACAAAATCATACCTGACCATTCCCCAGATACGATTATGAAGCAGATGAGTGCTAGCCAAAAAAATTATCATTTGAGTGGATGCTAGTAGCACTTGAGCACAAATTACTGCGAAGTACTGGTAAAGGGGAGAGGTAAATTTTTCCCCCCGTATTGGCTTATGGTCAGTGAATGAAAGTACATAAGACAGTTAAATTGGGTTGAGAGCAAAGAAATGCAGAATGCTGGTGGGGGTAGAGGATTATTGTTGGGTATTCAAGAAAACTTCCCGAGTCATTAAATCTTAGGGACTACTACTATGACTACTTTGTACTGGAGTGGCTCGACAATCCTACGGAAAATGTCAAAGAACCGGCAATGCTTTTGAGGGGTGGAATCATCACATCAACAAGTTTGGTGAACAAACCACGCAACCAACATATATGAACTAATTAGAACCCTAAAAGAGGAGGCCGAGTACCAAGGAATCGTTTTCGATAGGATAGAGCTCCAATTTAAGAGGAAGAAAAGAAAAAAGAACACAGAGAATAAAACCAAGAGGTTTGTGAACAGCCTGAATAATTTGGTTTAAGTAGATGACCTGAAAAAAATACTTTTAGATTCTATCCTACATATATGATCTACAATATTTTTGAAGAAAAAAAGAGCTTTAAAAATAATTAATGAAACAGAATTACTTTTAAAAAGAAAGATAGGTAAAAATGACAAATTCTTTATGAATATATTTTAAAATAAGAATGAAAAAATAGGGTACGATATGAGAACACCTCCCAGTGGTGTATCCTGGAAATGGTAATGCCACCTAAGAGTCTCTTTAAATTGTTTTTCAATAAATAAGTAGACAAAAAATGACTTAGTAAAACAATAACAATAAGAAGATAAGCCTAACTATTCCTCGTACTCCAGTTCATGTGCTCAACAGCTACAGATTACCATTCCCTTGGCCCAAAGTTTGCCATTTTACCTTGAAATTTTCATCTTCCACAACTTCACTTTGTCCATTTTCACAACTTCTCAGGTGCAATAATATTATCCTATGTAATTTATTTCAGGAGACTCACAAACACACACAGATACAAATTTACATATTAGGTCCGACTGAATTTGTGTTTGTATCACCTTGTTAAAGTGCTCGATTTAGTAACATCACATCACTCACCATTTATATCCCCTACTAGCTACATTCTTACCCATTTTTGTATTCACAACCAATCGACAAAAAACACACAAATATATTATTGTCTGTGCAGAGCCTCTTTATCCATTATGCCGACTAGGAACAGTGCCTAGGACCTACGAAACGTTTTTCAATATTTCACTTGAAAAATACACAAACAAAAAAAATCTCAAAATAGTAAAGAACAGTAAATTTTTATTCCTAATATTTATTTTGATATTTGAATGACATAAGTCGTCACGTTTCTCAACAGCCTCACTAATACAATCACAGACACAGTAGAGTATGTCTAATAGAATACTTTCAGTCTTATGTTTAAATATTCACGTTGCAATATTTTACCTGGCGGTCTTAGGGTAAGGTTTCAGTCTCCTGTGTTGGGGGCCCGGGGTTCAATCCTCAGTCCCGGCACAGATTTATCTGATTACCAAACCCTTCACTCACCTCTGACAAGACGTGTATTAATCATAACTTGTGAATGTGTTGAATTCCAGACCTCCACAATGGTTCGGATTCCAGTTAAACTGTATGTCCTCCATTTCATCATAAAATCATCCTACCATTACACATTAGCGTACATGCGTACAGCCTGAATGGGTAGTAAGACACATAATAATAACATTTTGTATGTGCAAATATCGTATATTATGTCATCAATAGTCATTTTTTGCTTAACATAATTTTCAATTGAGAGTAGTGAAAGTGATGGCAATTATTGTTGATAGGAGTTGATTTATAAATATAGATTTCATCTTTGAGAAGATTCTTTCTCCTTAAGCACTTGTTCTGAAAATGAGGGAATGATTTCTGAATGTTATGTTTACATTCGGAAAACTTGTTATGAGCTTTTCAAAATACTTTTTTTTTGTGCGTGTAAACAATGAAATTATTATAAAAAGGAGTAAAATATCGAACACACAGTTCTCTAGAAATAAAAGTGCCTAGGGCCTACGAATGTGTTAAGACGGCCCTGGGTGTGTGACTATAGATCGGTATTCTTAGGACTCAATAAGCCACGTGTTCACTCTGAAAGTCGCTTCTGACACTCGGGGTGGGTAGAAAGGCAAACAAATGAGGGAAGTCGACAAGTGGACCACACATCAGGCTCATCTGGCCTGGTTTGTCAGTGATACAGAGGTTGAGGTAAAAATCTCGGCTAAATTTAAAGAGGATGGTTTTTTTTTAAATAAATATTTTATCACTCTCCCTTCACGTAAATGAAGGTTAATTTTTGTTAAAATATACTTTCCTCATTCCTACCCTATCAGCGTTATTAAAATACTTACAACCACTATGAGTAGAAAGGGGTTGTGTTAAAAGTTAATATACTTTTCATGTGTGCACGTTGTGTCTTACTATCTATTTGGGTTATCTGAATATCTACACTAGTCGAGGGTAGTAGGGGATGGGTGGGGGGGGGAAGAGTGAGGGCTCGATAATTCAGAAGGAGTGTACCTGCATTTGCGTGTAGGGTTACTGGGCGACAATTAATGGAAAGTAACCTCAGTATATATGACCTAAATTGGAAATCTGGCCTCACTGCCACCTGCAAGTGATGTATTATCCACCTAGGTGGGTTCATATTTATATTTACATCCTACTCTTTTTATATTAACTAATACTGCTATGTTAGGAAGACAGTAAGAAGGAAAGTAACTGACATTTATATGTTTCCTTAAAATCATGTACAGTACATTTATTTATTAACCATTTATTTATTTATTTATCTAGCACCACGTATTACTACCCGTTCGGGCTATACGCTTAAGTACTAATTATGTTAATGGAGTAGGAATTGGGACGTTTGAATTTAGAGGAAGTGAACCCACATATGCATGGATGTACTTATGTTACCAGATACTCTTATGAAACTTGTGACATGCTTCCAAAAATTAAAGTTAATAAGCTTTATTTTCATTTAGTATATGTTTATGTGTGGCTGAGAAAAGATGACATTTTAATATTTTATTAACTTACAAAATACTTAAACAAATCAACTAAAGTAGATAAACCTAAAATCATGCTAAAAGCTATATTTTGGGAGAATTTAATTGAATTGATTAGGTTCCTAATGTTAAGAAAGTATATAATAGAAAAAATTAGGAGCATTAATAAATGCAATATTTCTCATTTATTATTGTAATTGTATGGTTTTATTAAATAATCACTGTACAATATATCAACATATATCTTCTACTGGAAAAGGCAGTGATGAATTGCAATGCGTACACATGGTATTAGTAAATGTAGTTTTAACAACTATGAACTGGATAGGAAGAAAAATAATAACTCCAATGCGTACTTATTCACTCATTTAGTAGTTCAAAATGAGTGGCCATCAATTTTTAGTAGTGATAATACTACATTGTATGGCAAATGAACACTTCAAACAATGATTGTAAAAAGATTTTATTTTACAAAATTTAAAATCTTAGTTTAACCATTATATTTTATTTAACTTTGATTTATCAAACAAATCATAACATTTAAAAAAGATATAATTGTAATATTCCAATTTAAATTAACTTGAGTGTCAAGCAAGATGGTTGGTTTTAGCACATTTTTTTTAAAGAAATCATTTGCTGGGCAACGTTTTCCTTCTACCAACAGATTTATTCACTTATAGATTGGGTAGTGTATTAAGTTTATCTCCTCTCTAGATTCTAGATGGCCCATGTTGAACAAACCAGCAAGCAAACAGGTGGACAGGCCACAAATAGTTGGAATTGATATAAACAGCCGTTGGGGTGAGTTGGTTGCTTGCGTTCCTTTCAGATAGTTGCGACTCCCAACCACATTGAAGAATGGCGAGTAATGATAGGTCAAGGCATGCAGGCAAGACAAGTTTTCTAGCAGGAGGTCTTCCTTCTACCTCACTGCACTCCACCTAGCACAAAGAAAAAAATACATCCCATAAAAACATGGAACAGATTAAACAACTAAGAAGATTGACATGAAAACAGCAAAAAATTATTTCAGTTTTATCACCATAATGACATATCTATTATAATTAGGAATATAATGACATAAAATATTAAATAGCATACAAATACTAATAGAAAAAAATTATCTTAAAACTCCATATTTATATAATTTAGGTGGAAATGTAGGGAGCTCGATAAAAGGGAAGTCTTTTTGCCATTTTATTATCAAAACATTTATTACTAAAAATAAATCAAATAATACTCAATTAGAACCATAAGAGTTTAATTTTATTCTCACGGTAATATCTACAGTTTTTGATTATCTGTCAAGGGGCTCTAGAATATAATGACAACTTTTTAACTTGATTTAAAAAGTTTGTCATCTAATGCCGTTTTTCCCATGAAAAAATTTCAACAATTTTGTTGTGAAGAAAATTAAACTCCATGATTCTACTGGATACATGTTTAATTAATTTTGACCATAAAAATGTTTTCATACAAAAACTGCAATTACGCTTCCCTTCACTCGCGTCTCTTTCGTTCCCACCTTAAGCTATTATTTAAGAACACATATCACAGCCAATTAACCTTTATATTAGATATACGATAAAGTTCTTACAGAAATAACATCGAATTACAGTTTTCTGCTTTCATTTAATGGACATCAGCGAATTTGGGATCAGTGTCATAGTACTTTAAATTTATGTTAGCTAGTTTTAATTTTTTTAATTTAATTTTTTGTATATATATATATATATGTAGTTAAGAAATATATATATTTGTATTTAAGAAATATATATATATATATTTGTAGTTAATAAAAAATATATATATATATATTTGTAATTAATAAAAATGGTTCTACATGTCTCAACTCTACTTTTTCCCATTAAAGACCTCAGGCTACCATACTAGGCCTATATCGTCACATCTAGTATCAGATATGTTACATGCCTAAATTACAAGCTATGACCCGCATGAAGTGGCCGAATGGTCTTAGGGGTCAATATAGTATTGGACTGGCATACTGAAGACGGGAATATTGGGGTTATAATCCCGGTTGGGTCAACTGAGGGTGTTTTTTCCTAAATAGTTTCCCACTCACCTTCCACGCAAATTTAGAATACTTTCCTATCTCATCCTTGCCCCATTAGAGTATTTATTAAATAGGCCTATAACTTTAACAGCTACTTGTTCACGGCAGTAAAAAAAAATACAAGTTATCCGGGGTATGAGATGGGCTATTAAGGAATGGTCTAAGAATAAGTGCGTTGCTATACCAGATGTCGCTTTCTGAAATACCTATTATAATAAAATAATTTCACAGCCATTTGATAATAAATACTCCATTGATTAGGATCAAGATTTGACAGTTTTGCTAGCGAAGTTTATTTTTTCTCGATAAATTTAATACAATTTTATAAATAAACCTTCAATATACAAATGTGGGTCGTCAATTAGAATTTAACTTGAAAACTGATAGGAAATGATAAGGTATCAACGGAAAGGATGGGTTTGAGACTTTTAAAAACTTTTATATTAATGCTAAATGTAGTTTATTCCTTATAAGTGACTAATGTATAAATCGGAATATATAATTGATTTATTATTTCTAAAACAATTTTTAATGTTATACTATTTTTACTGTTAGCGTTAATGTTGATTATGTTTAAAATTTGACAAGACAAAAATGAACTTTTTGTCTATTTTATTCAAATCTAATTTGTAAATAAATACTAATATATATACATAATATATACATAATATGTATAATATTATATTATATATTATACATATAATATATAATATAATATTATATATTATATATTATACATATAATATATAATATTATATTATATATTATAAATATAATATATATTTTATATATTATACATATAATATATATTTTATATATTATACATATAATATATATAATATATATTATACATATAATATATATAATATATATTATACATATAATATATATAATATATATTATACATATATTATATATATTATACATATAATATTTATTATATATATTATGGATATAATATATTTTTAAAACAGAGCAATATGCAACTCCAACATTTTTAGTTAACTGACTATACTAAAATATAAGAGGTATGCTTTTTTTAGTGTAATAATATGTCATTTCATTTCTGGAAATCAAAATATATCTTTAGATAGTAAAAATAAAAACAACGTAGAACCTTAGTCCGATCCTCCTAGTTTCGATGACTACTGCATTACACTTTGGATTTTGAACTGGTAACAAAACCTAAGCATTACTTACCATAGCACGTTCTATTATCTTTTTCCCGTAAGCTAGTCTATAATCTTTGTCTGCTCCGCCTACACAAATATCATTACATCCATGCCCACATCATGGGACAACAATAGCATTTCTCACGTAACTAAACCAAACAAATAGTAGAATACGCAGTGGAAAAGAATCAGATATAGTTTAGAATATTACAATTTATTAATGTGACTATGGTACGTTCATTAGATAGGTAAACATAGCATACCTAATGCATATATGTTGTCTTTGATTTAAACTACAAATATAGACCTCCAAATTACTTACAAACCCGGTATTAGTTATTAGTATATCTCGATACATGTGAATGTGAAAAATAGAGCTATTCTTAAAATTAATACAAATTAAATTTCACTAATGCAAATTACTGTTTGTATAACATGTTTTGCAAAATAAATTGTACATGTATTTTTTATAAAACATAACAAAAATAAAAAACACATATATAGTTATACATTATTTGTCTGCCAAATCATATTCACTTTCTTTATTTATAAACTCTATAAAAAAAAGTATTTATTTAGTTTTCATTGATCCTAAATATTTGTTTTGATTTTGGAAATTATAATGACATAAATTATTTTGTTAGAAATACTAGTTACGGTTTCCATCCCAATAATCAAAAACACGTGACAAAGGCCTATTGAGGGTACAACAATGATTACACTATTATATAGCCGTTCTAAGAAAATATCACTTAAGTCCTTGTTGCAAGCTCTTAAGGGACAAGGTGAGGTAAGGTTAAAAAGAGAGAAAACTGCCTGGAACTATAAAAAAAGAGCCATGTTTGAGACGTAAACCATGTTCCGTGGAGGTCGTGACAGTCCTTTCCAAATGACACGTCCTAGTCTGAAGGCTATCATTTAGACGAATTGACTTCAGCTACCGGTCATCCCCACTCTTCATTACCGGCAATGGCCACGTACGTACACTTCCTTCCAATTTTCAGACGCTGCACCAACACTGGCCCTTCAATCCGTTCATTATAGTTGGATTTAAAATTAATTTAATTTTCACATACCATCCTCGGTGGCCGTATGGTGTAAGACGTCACTCTTATAATAGAATGTATGCCAATGGACATCAAGGTTCAATACCCAGTTGAGTGCACTTGGCGGTTTAAACTAATTGATTTTTCCCCAAGCAAATGCAAATGTTTTTGCAATTTATCTAAATTGAACGTTTCTCATCCATAACACGTCAGCGTAACTAGTATATATGCGTATAGTCCGAACCCATAGCCAGAACGGGTAGTAAGATGTTGTGTTAAAATACAAAAAAGAACTATACATTTTACACACATAGCTCACCGGGTTTGAGATATTTCATACCTACATCGGTGGTCACGTGTATTAAGCGTCTGGCTCATCTTATCTAATTTGTAGGTGACGGAGAGGTTGGGATTCGAATCCTTGCTGTGTTTACTGAAGGTAACCTCATCGGTGGGCCCATGGAATAAATACCAATCTCATCTAGTTTGGTTTGTCAGTGACGAAGTGGTTGTGGTTAGAATCCGAAAAAAAACCCAGATAGTTTTTCTCTAAATGTGTTCCCATTCGCACTCCGTGCGACTTCCTTGCTCCACCCTACGCCATTAGTAAATATAGATATAGATGTATATTGCATGTATGAGTAGAAAAATGTTAAAAAATAAAAAAGGGTTTTCTGTTCCAAATAATTTATAACTCTCCCTCTATGGAAATGCGGGTATATTTAATATAAATGATACCTTACTCGTCACTATCCCGTAGATTAAATTAAAACCGTATAGCCCAGGCGGGTAGTTGAGACGAATATATTTACTCTAAATTATCATTTATTTATCCTTATATCATTAGTGTACAGTAGTTAAATAAACATATCTATACTCATATAACTAGTGTAGTTAAATATAAATATCCATCCTTAAACCATAAGTGTAGTCAAAAATACATATATTCTTATATATCATTATTGTAATTAAATAAACATATCTATCCTTATATCACTAGTGTAGTTTAATAAAAAATATCCATCTTTATACCATTACTCTAGTCAAAAAATATCCATTATTATACCATTAATGTTGTTAAATATATATATACCGTTAGTGTTGTTAAATAGATTTATATATATATATATATATATATATACACCATTAGTGTAGTTAAATAAAAATAACCCACTTTATGGCCGCATGGCCTAAGGCAGTCTTGCAGTAGACTAGACTGCCGATCAGGTTTAAATCAAGGTTCGAATCTCAATATAGTGTACTCAGGGTGCTTTTTTCCAAAATGGTTTTCTACTCTTCATCCATGCAAATGCGGGTACATTTCTTCTAAATACTATCTTCCTAATCCAACAAACCATTGATGTAATCAGTACATAAGTGTACAACCCAATCTGTTAGCAAGATGTGGTGCTAATGTATATATATATATATATATATATATATACGATGCGTGATGAAATAGAATGTTATTTCAGTCGTTTAGTACTAGAGTGGCTATTAAAGACTGTGACATCATTTATTGTATATCATCGCATGCTTCTCACCTACTTTCGAATCACACAGGGATAACATTTTTGATGAGGCCAAGTTATTCTAAGCTTGATTGAATTCACGTGAAGAGCAACTACTCAATGGTCGTAACTAAATAAAGTCCAAGCACATTTTAAATTATTGAAAGTCAATGAGGATATTATCAGGTATATTAACAGCTAACAGTTATCAATTTAAATTTTTGAGCTTTAGTTTATTACATAATTTTTGTGCTATTTTGTTAGTTTTCTTATCAAACATTCAAGGAGAAACCCGTTTATGCAGAAAAAATATAATCTTTATTTAGGAAGATGCTAAGTTAATATCTTGTTACTATGCAACCACAATTATACCCTTTTTAATATGTAAACATACATATAAATACAAAGTCTACTTATAAAAATAAATAATCTATTACGCATATCTTTTTAAATATTATATAACAAAACACTTATATATTTATATGATTAAGAACTTTTATGGACATATCAAAAAAGTACTAAATTGAAAAATCTTAATAATTAGGAAAAAAGCAAAATTTTAGCTCTTATAAACACACACAATCATCCACAAATGTAACTTACAGAAGCCCCATTACTTCTTTGGTGCTGACTGACAGCTCACAGCTGACAACTGATGGCTTTGAAAAGTTACCAGACTAATTTATGTATCCCTACACCGAATAATATGATCAGCAAAAACATGTGTTTAGCAGCTGTCACTTCCGACAGTCAAAATTTAGGTATATACCTCAATTTTGACTATCAGAAGTCAGCTGTGAGCTGTCAATCAGCACCAAAGAAGCCATGGGGCTACTGTACATATTTTTAAAATACGCGCTCATAATTACAATAAATTGTCTCCTCTATGTTGCTTTATCTGTATTGTGTATTACTACCTATCTAGGCTATTTGACTAGTAATTAAAATGGGTTGGGGGTAAGGAGAGGAGAATTTAGAGGAAAAGAACAAGAATATGAGTGGAGGGAGTATGATAAACCATTTATAAAAACTAACACCAAATTCAATGCAAGAAGGAAGGCCAGTGCCATAAGCATAAACTAAAAGAAAGATAGAGTAATTAAATGGTAAATCTAGCAAGATAAATCAGTGAAAGATGATATTAGTAATCTGATGACAGACACGAACAATGTTTTAAATAAATGGAACAATCACTTCAGGCCTATTTTAAATGTTCATGAAGGATCCGAATTGTGTGAGGATATCTAAATCCATATAGACATCCGTATCCATATTTAGTATATATATTATTTACCAAATAATACAATTATATGGACATATAATATAACTAAACCGTTAAACTTTAACATTGTGGTTAGTGGCTTTGAGTCACACAAGATATTTTGAACGTTTATAAGCTAACGATAGATAAAATTAAATTATTATAAAACCACCTTAATGAGCAAGCTCAAATAAATGAATACAAAAAGAGTGGTATTGTTTGATCTTTGTTAAAATTATGGTAATTTATTCATATTATTTGTTAGCTTAATGTATTTAGCTAAATATACTACCTATTGTGTTTTATTTTATTTTATTCTTAGATTTTAGCTTCAAATAATACAAAAATGTAATTCGATTTAGTATTTATAATATTAATATTCATATAAATAGATAATATTTTAATATACTCGTATTGTTAGCATGCGAATATATGTTATAAATGAACCATTTTCTAGGTGAGAGTCTTAAATTGTATAACCCTTGTTTATATAGATTCACATATATGTATGTTTTTGTAACTTCATTTATCAAATTGTTATTTTGTTATTTTTAATCTTCGTTTTTTTCAATTCCAGTTTTATGAAATATATTTTTTGAGCAATTCTCACTCTAGAAAAGTCTACATACATCTTTCCAAAATTGGGGTGTTGTGAATCTCATGAAATATGTTTCCCTAGAGACTCGCGTTTCTTGCGCGTGACTGAGGGAAGCAACCGCTTGCTTGTGGAAATTAAGGCTTGCGGAAGGGAGGAGAAGAGATGTCGGGGTGGAATTGTGAACCAACCAGTACTCTCCTGGGAGTACACGGGGAAAACTCTTATGATCACAAGTACAAAAATCTCTTATTGAAATTCGACTTTCTTTCCTACAAACGTGTGCATATTCATATGACAAAGGGGAGTAAAAAACATATGAATAACATATTGCAACTGGCAGACTAAGTCACAAGGACAATGCACCTGATTTGGAATTATAGTTTAAGGAATAACTTTTTTTTATTCTTCAACTAATAGTTTTAAATCATTTTTACAGGCTAACGATGAACGTCTCTACTACTTTCCACTGTCATTTCTATCCTCTTTTCCATTATTAAAATTATGTTCTAGTGAGTTGTGTAAAAATAATGTTCTAATCTTGGACTTAGCTTCAAAATCACTCCGAAAAAAAATCCTGCCCAAACAACTACAAAGCCTCTCAATAACAAATTTTGGAAGCTAACCTATTCAACTTTTGTTGGATTACTTACCTTTATAATTGGTATTTACATTACAAATTAATTCTCATTTAAAAATAATATTAAGTACACCCTTATTGAATCGTAAGTTGTTTATTAACTTGATTTATCAAATTATAATAAATTATTACAAACAATCTGCGCAGAAAAATTATTCTAAGTATTTTTATTGCATTAATTTAAAAAAATAAACGTAAAGCAATCTAAATAAATAAACACAATATGATATTTTTTTAAAGCCTAAAACATTTAACCAATAATTTTTGAACTTCAATTAAACTTAGAGAATATTTTATGTATTTGATTCGAGTTTTCTTCGAATTGAAAAAGTGCACTTCGCACACCCATAGTTATATGTATTAAGGTGGGTATGTAGGGGACGTTAAAAAAAAGGCCAGTGTTTTGGCAGATTTTATAGAATTTTTTTTTGTCTTCCAAAATAAATCAAATATTGATTCATTACAAACATAGAACTTTTATTTTCTTCACATAATGATATCGACAGTGGTTGAATATCTGTCACGAGCATGGTGTCATTATATGACGAACTTTTTAATTGAAGAGAAAAGGTTGTCATTATATTCCAGTACACCCTTAACAAATATTCAAGAAAAGTTGATATTACCATCTATTGGTGAAATATTTTATTTATTTCTCAAACACATTTTTTGATATCAAAACTACAAGAGCACTGGTATTTAATCGACTCCCCTACATCCCTACCTAAATGAACACTAGCAATGAGAATCTAAAACCGGCCGAAATTCAGGTAGGATGACCTTAGACCATTATTTATTTATCCAAATATAGCCTATATACATAACTAGGTATGTCTACAAAGAGGATGCATTTTCCTTAAAACATGTAAATGTGGGTACACTTAATCCTAATTAAACCTTCTTCATTCCTTTTGCATGATTGTAATTAGTATATAGACGAGGTGAGACTGACACCGTAGTGAATATGTTATGATTAATATCATTAGTAGGTGTAGAAATAGGTTTAATTTATATATATATATATATAAATTAAACCTATGGTACTAGGAACTCAAAAGATTATTCCCGCACTTACAGGAGTACGCCACCTATCCTCACCTTGAGCTGGTACTAACCACTTCACCTCACTACACCCTAATTGAAAGTCCATTCTCATGTTATTCTCCCATCTGCGTCTAGGTCCTCCCAATGGTCTCTTCCCGTTGGGTTTGCCAATCATTACCTTGAACACGTTTCTAGATTCTGCCATTCACGGCTCGTGTCCTGTCCACCATAATCTGCGAGATTAGATTAACTTAACAATGTATTGTGATGAGTACAGTATACACAACTCATAATGATTAAACCTCCTCCACTCTCAAATAGTTTCATCATATTTTGGAGGAAATATCTTCCCAATCGATTTGTTTTCGATCACCTTAAATTTAATTTCATCATGTAATGTAAGAGACCACGTCTCACAACAATTAAGAACAACCAGTAAAAGTATTGTTTTGTATATTCTAAGTTTATATTACTTGAAAGCAGGCTAAATGTTAACAACTTACTGACCGAGTAATAGCATACATTTACAGACCGTATTCTCTTCCTAGTGTCCACTCTAATATCGTTATTGCTAGTTAAAATTGTTCTTGAATATTTAACTCATCAATCATGTCAAATGATATTTTGTCAACAGTAACTTCTAAATAATCGTCCTCAATCTGTTTTCTCTTTATGATAACGTACTTAGTCTTTTCAGCGTTCACTTATAAACCTTTTTCTTTACTAACCTCTAGTAGAATTGTTTGATATCTGGCAACAGCTTCCTTTCTATTACCTAACAAAACTAAATCATCTGCTTATCCTAATAGCTGTATTATATCGTTTATTGTAAAGTTTTTTCAACTATTATGCATTACCCATTTGCATATTTAAATCAAGGTTAGATTAAAAAGTATTAAAGAAAATGGTACCCCTTGTTTTAACCCATTATGCATTTCAAGATAGGGCCAGTTTCATAGTCAAATTTAGTACGCCTCAAGTGCGGCGCTACACTAAGTTCATGACGACACCTACCTAAACCAGAATGGAATGGGCCAGTTTCCTATGCGAGAACGGCTCATTCCATTCTGGTTTAGGTAGGTGTCGTCATGTACTTAATGTAGCGCCGCACTTGAGGAGTATTAAATTTGACTATGAAACTGGCCCTATCTGATAATTGAAATCCAACCTGTACCCTTCCACGCATATCTGTCAAACATTCTTCAACTAGCTTGACAAGTTTTTGGGTATCCTAAACTTAACTAAAATTTCATGGACTATATTTTTTTAACCTAATCTTGGTTCTTTTTTAAAACCTATGTATATTTTATGAAACGTCATGTTGTATTCCAAATTTTATTTATATTTTAATTACAGTAAAAAGCTGATACATTGTTGATCTATTTCGTCAAAATCCACACTTAAGATCCTCAATAACTACCTCCTCTCCATATGATATCAGTATCACTAAAATTATGTTTGATAACATTTTGCAGCTTGTTGGTAGTAGTGAGATACCTCTATAGTATATAATATTAATACAATCAGTTTTATCTTCATTTTTCAAAAAAGCTATCATTATATTTTACTTATCTTGAAAAAAGTTAGTGTGATATATTAATTTTTACAGCTAGATTAATCCAAATTAACTTTCGTATTATAATTTTGGTTGGAAGACCATAATGTGCTTTGGTAAATAAAATATATACTATTCCTTACTAATTTGGCCCCAAAAGTTTTGAAAAATGACCTACTTATAGTGTAATAAATACTTTTAAAATCATTGTTAGTGTTGTTACAATTTAAAGCAAATATTGGCTATAGAATTATATCAGCAACTGAGGGTTTATATCTGTTAATATCAGCTTATATCAGTTATTATTAAAACCTATTAGTTATTATACAATTATATAATTCATAATCAAGTTCTGTCAGTGATAATCAGGCTATGTCAATTACTTTTACTATCAGGTTATTCCAGTTATTATCAGCTCCAGCAAGCGATTATCGAATTTCTCTTGATTTAACGCTCTAATGTTATATTTTGAAAAATGTTTGCTACTTTCCTAGCAGAAAAAATACATCACCTTTGAAGCAGCACCAAACTAGGTTAAAAAACACAATTTTAAAGACATATAAGCTAACCTCGGTGGTCTCAGGGCAAAATGCTTGAATCAGGACCCAATGTTCGTGGGTTAAAACCCCGCTGGGGCCGATGTATTTTTCTTGAGCGATAAAAATCCATAGCACAGCTTCCTTTGGAGGTAAAGTAAAGCCATCGGTCCTGTGTCAATTGTGGCATAAAAATGATCCCTGGAAGGTATGTGAAAATAGATTTACTGGCAAAATTGGTAGAACTTTCCCCCTCGCACATAGAAATTCTCGTGTTCTAATATAATCAGTTAGTTCATAAATTGCACGTTAAGAAGCTCAAATAAATAAATAAGCTATATAAACTAAGTGTATTTCAAAATTATGATACTGTTTCATTTTTAGAGTGATTAACATTTTAATATTGAAACAAATGTCTAGATTCAACAAGCTTATATTAATGACACATCCAAATTATATTTTTAAAATCACCCATTGATAAAATTTCTATGGTTCACATTTTACTCAACCACTGAAATCCATCTCAATCATATTGAATTGTAAGTAATTTCATTTGACCAAACGTAATACGACAAGGATATATTTCTGCTTGGTGATGTCCTGCACCATATTGCATCAATGATAGACGTAGAAGACCGAAAAAAAGAAGGGATAATAGATAGAGAATGGGGAAAAGATGTATGGGTGAGACATTCTGGCACTTGCCGTCTGAACCTCGACCTCAAATCTGACCTTACTCGGCCCATTCGCCTCCCCTCCAAGATTGGAGATACAAGAGTAGGAATCAAAGTAACAGCTCTTTGGCCAGAGAGCAAGCGAAAGGACAACTTGGCGATATGAATCCTCTAGAGATGACGTAGTCATGAGATGTTACTTTGGAAAACCATTTTTAGTTCTACTCTTACTGCATATTCAGGTTGTACACAAAACTATAATCTAATATCAGAGGACGAGGAAGATTAATTGACAAAATTAATCAAATATATATTTTATCTATTGCTATATTTGATGAGAGAACCATCGTGTAAATTGTCAAGTGTAAAACTACCTCTTGATTCAGAGATTAGTTAGTTGGTCAATCTCATAAATAATATTTATACATATAATTTTTTCAATTCACCCCGTCTTACTACTCATTCGGGTCATACTCATATGCACTAATTACAATAATGTGTTAGGGATTAGGAAGGTGAAGGGAGATTAGAAAACCATTTAGGAAAAAAAACACCCTCAGTGCAACCAACTGGGATCGAGGCCCGATATCCCCATCTTTGGCAATCTAGTCTAATATGAGAGTAGCGCCTTAGAACATACATTCACCGAAGTGGGTCGTAAATAATAAACTAATACTAAAAGGAATTATTCGTTATTCAAAAAAACTATGTAAAACACATGATCATTTAATCCAAAACTTTCAAATTAAAATAATGTACGCGAACAAAACCACACTATAAAAATCCTACCCAAGTACCAATCATGTGTATAGAATAGAAATATCATATAAACAGTAATATATTTTTATCCTTTCGGCTATAATCAAACAAATGTCCCTTAAAACTTTATCAATCGGCATCCACGAGAAAAAGGGAAAAAGGATCTTCTTTTTAATACGCAATGTTTTCATAAATTATTATAATATATTGTATTTAATTCTCTTAACACATAGGCTTGCTTAATTTATCTATTATCTAGCACCAAAGTTAATTGAACCAGTATAGAATATTATGGTTTATTTTTACTAATGCAATTTATTGTTGGTAAACTTTGCAAATGATATTCTTGTATAGTTCAGGCATCGTGAAATATCCCCTAAAAATACATCAGTAATTCCTGTAAGATTGGTCCTCTTGGTCGTTGGCAATATTTCCAAATTTCCCAAACTATAATTCTATCATAAAAGAAGACAAATATTAGTGCTCCTATTGTTTAAGGAATACACCTTTAAGCTTTAAATCTAATGTTAGGCTTGTCTTACACAGATTTTCTAAACAAGATAATTGTCAAATCTATGTTGATGCATTTTTCCATTCCTTTTTATATAAATGTGTACTCTTTTATTCTTTCTTACATTTTATGAAGTAATTTTAATATTTATTGTTCTACACTCACACGATATTTAGTCTTGTTTTACAATTTTAAACACATACTTAGTTTATTAATAAAATATTATTTTATTGTGTATATATCGCAAAGTAATACCGTATTATTGCGAACATTTTACAGTACATGCATTTTTTAGATTTTGAGTTTCTGGCAAAGAAAATTGAAAAATCATTAAAATTGATGTTGCTTTTTTTTAACACTCGAAGTATACGAGCTACATCATAATTTATCCCTTAAATCATTTATAAGCATATACCTAATCTTAAATTGATATTTTAAAAATAAGTTTTCATTTGGTATTCTTATGTCAACAACCCGAAGGTAGATTTGATGTTATTTCTATCCATCTTGAACTTGGCATGCACTCAAGCCTTCAACTGGTTAGTGCTTCCCGCACAATCTGGTAGAAATCCCGTGTATCGTAGGGGGGTTCAGAAAATAGGGTGGTTCTCCGTTGGCTTCCACACTGAATTTCAACGTGTGAGTGCGAAAGGGCCTACCGATTTGGCAGGAAAAGATATTTTCAAATATCACCCTGAGGTTTTTTACATGCTACAATCGACAAGGAACTGACGGCTTTACTTCCTCTCCGGAGAAAGTTGTATTACGGTTTCTTATCTCTCAAGCAAAATCTGTTGACGCCAGCTGGGTTTTAACACACGAGCATCTGGTCCTTAGGCGAGCACTTTACCCCAAAAACATGGAGGTCTACATATTTTCACTATCAATTTTTTTTAAATCGTAATTTATTCAAGGTTCAATAATACCTAGCTCTCTAGTTGTTCTATGAAGAGACTATATTTTATCAACATATTTTATAAGAAATATAAACTTTGTGTCTAATCTAAAAATGTAATTTTGAAATTCCTTTAGTTCGTAGTTGAGTATGTTTCTATATTTACATAGTTCTAAATTTTATCTTTAGGGGTGTATATCTAATAACAATCATTTAAATGTATTCTATTGAATCGTATGATTTTATGATTAAAGAGCACAAGGATGTACAGGACTAGCCTTTAACTTTCATGAAGCAATTCACTTGGGTCGACACTCAACTTATCTGAAAAAGGAAATAATATTAATCTTAAGACCAATGGACCAATTAGTCTAGAATTCAGTCAATAAGAAATATCTATATTTGATCGATTCATTAAAAATAAATTTTGGAACAAAATTTAAAATTAGAACTCGCTTTTCTTCCAATAGTAATAGAAATGATAACATTTGTTCAATGAAGAGATTTTTTTCATTAGAATGAACACATTTTAAGTCCAAGACATCTGGAAAATCTTTCCTAATCATTGAATATCTAAATGGATCAAAACACGTCGGGTCTGTCCTAAGTGATGTCTAAATCAATTTATTTGCATTTGTAGATGAGTTTGGTATTTTGTCTCTAAAGATTCAACTGATACTATATAGTTTAAATGCCTTAAAAAATAATATTTATTGTTATACATTATTTGTCATGAAGAGGATAGGAAAAATAATTAAAAGAATTATATTATTATTATTATTATTATTATTATTAGCACCGCGTCTTACTACCCGTTCGGGCTATACGCAAGAAGAATTATAATAACGTCAAGTAGTCACACAACAAATGAACATATTGTTAATATTTATGTATAACTTATATTGGGTATTAATGACGTTTTATAATTAAAATTTATTAAATCAGAATAGCATCTGTTCAACCTTTTAATTTGGTATGTCCCACTTTGTTGGCCTCATGGTCTAAGGCGCTACACTCGCAAAAGACTAAACTACCAATGACAGGGAGATCAAGGTTCGAATCTCGGTTGGGTGTATTAAGGGTGGTTTTTTCCAGGCTCCCTCTTTCTCTTTCTCTGCACTTCCTCTAAATATAGCCTTCCTAATCCCTAAAACCATTTGCGGTTAATATATAAGCTATAACCTAAACGGGAGACGTGGTGCTAAAAAAAGTTGTATGTATTTATTTAGTCCAAAGCTAGTGGAGATGATTTTTACTCTTTAAAGTAATAAACCCGAAATCCTTAGCTTGGGCTGTAGATAATCTGTCTTGTTATTCTAGTTTATCTGGGTCTGAGTTCCTGCAAACCCTAGAACTTAATCTAGAAATTGTACTTTTTATCATTTACTAAATGGCAAACTTAAGGTATGTCACGTGGTCTTAGTGTTTGTCGTAGAATGAATTAGAATACGTTTCCAATAACCCGCACAACAGCTCACAAACCAAAAAAGAATGTATCTAAGTAATCTAAGGCGCTACTGAACCAAGGTATCGAAAGAAGGGGAGTTATGAATGGAGCGGGGTATGTTGTTGGAATTACTCACCAGGGGATCGTGTTGGTTTGGTGGTCAGTGGAGTGGACGCTAGAATAGGATAACACATGAAGAGAGTGAGAGGAAATGAGGGTTTGGGATCGAGGGATATAGGGTAGGATCATATGGGCTATGGTAACAAGGGAAGGGCCAATAAAATACAAAGGAGATTTAGAAAAAAGAGGGGAAAAGTTCCAATGAGTTAGCGAGTTAGCGTGAAATATTAACCTATTACTTGCTGATATAATTTATAACTAACTATTTCTCCCTGGCTAGGGATTTTTTTTAAAGGAAAAATTATTCAATTCAACAAAATGAATCAATAAAAAGTTCCAAGTCAGATGAATAATATTTGGAAATAAATTTAATCGGCTTTGATTTAGTACAACTGTACATTTGAAAGTATCTAGTTTTCTTTAAGAAAATGCTATTGCTAAAATATATACTTTTAAAATAAGCTATACATTGTTAATATAGAGTAGCAAACCCAAAGCATAGTGTTGAAATATATGCTCT
Organism: Timema poppense; assembly: GCA_902141375.1. Classification (NCBI taxonomy): domain Eukaryota; kingdom Metazoa; phylum Arthropoda; class Insecta; order Phasmatodea; family Timematidae; genus Timema; species Timema poppense. Next base: position 416,920 of record CABFOV010000001.1, on the reverse strand, counting down.
GGGACGCTGTAGTTCAAGGTAGTGTTGGATGTTCATAATATAACAAATTAAAAAACATTTCCGAACCTAAATTATTGTTCAATTTTTACAAGATATGTATTTTAGAAAATACAAACATTTTTTGGGAAAAATTAATAGCACATCATTCACTCTATTTTAAAGTTTTATTTTATAAGTATTGTAGTTTATATAAAAAAAATCATAGTGCATATAGTCCTATCGGGTAATGAGACACGGCTCGGAATAAAATGACAGCTGTAGATAACGTGACCTGACGTATGAATACGTGAAAGTAGATCTAATATCATTCATATGAAAACTGGACTGAAGCCTTGTTACACGTATGTATGGTGTCACCTGCTAAAATAACGAAAACTTTATGCTTGGTTGACAATCGAAAACTTAATAAAATAATAACATCCATTCTGTGTATGTATATATATATAGTTTAGTATTGTGTCTTACCACCCGCCCAGGTTATACGTCTGTGTACTAAACCACGCTAATAATTTCAGGGATTAGGAAGGTTATATTTAGAGGAGGTGTACCTGCATTTGCAGGAGGGAGAATGTAAAAACGTTTTGGAAAAAACACCTTCAGTACATCCGAGTGAGCTTCGAACCTTGATCTCCCCTTATCCCGTCATCTGCAGTCCAGTCTACTGTTAGTGTGCGCTTTAGACCACGTGGTCACTGAATCGGGTAAACTATATATTAAGTATTGGGCTATCTATGTATGGTTATTGTACTGTTCTTGTGTGGTATGACAATATTACTGAAGACGTTAGTGGTTATAACCATAATATATACCTCAACCAGAAATTAACTTTTATTGTTATTTCTAGGCATTATAGATTAGACTTTACGTCTTTCTTATATTATTATATTCATTATAGTTTTAAAAAATGTTATCCCCTCATCTTACTTTACGTTCAGGCTATGGGCATGTTTAAAGCTAATATGTTAGGAATGATTAAAGTTTAATTAAGAGGAAGTGTAACCCATTTGCGAAGGGGGGAGAGTGGAAAACCATTTAGTAATACCCCACCTTCTGTACATCCGTCCAGAATTTGAAACTTTATCTCTCAGTTATTGGCAGTGCAGTCTATTGCGATGAGATACAAGAGATAGTAGAGGAAGCAAGTCTTAGATGGTATGTCATGAGAATGGAAAAAGAGAGGATGCCGAAGAGAATGATGGAAATGGAGTATGTAGGGAAAAAAACCGCAAGGGAGGCCAATAAATATTTGAGAGTAGCAGATATCAGAAAGTCTTCTAGTGAGAGGATAAGAATGGAAGAAACTAAAGGAACAAGAACGGTGGAAGAATGGATGAAGATGGAGGAGATATTTTACTAGGCTAGCCCGGCCATAGGCTGGAAACAGTTGATGATTATGATTATGATTATGATGAGTCTATTGCGAGTGTGATGGCTTAGACCATTTGACTACTGAAGTGGGTAGCTTATAGTTGTTCAGATTGCATAATTTTCTTTCTACATGGAGGATGATATTACAAAAATTACCATCTTTTCTAAATTCAGCTGGTCAGTATATTCTCATTTTCATTTATTTGGGGTATTTAACGTACACATTTTTGAACTGACTGATTATATAAGCACAATACTTATGAACTAACTTAAATCTAAAACAGACACAACATTCAGCCCCCGGCTGTTGAAAGAAGAAACCCACATTTCATATATGATAAATTTGCCTGCAATGCCAAGAATCAAACCCAAGACCCTTAGTTCAGTATAGAGACACGCTACCAACTCAGCTAAGGGGTCGGACAATGGGTCAGTATATTCCAACATCTAGGGAATAGGGAATGGAAAGATAGACCCCGGTATTTTAAATGGTAAATGGAAGATGAGGAAGTTAGCAAATAAATTAAATTATTCATCGTATTCTAATAGAGTATAAACCCAAATCGACTTTAGTTGTTTTTTATTCATGTAATTACCATTGATTTATATATTCCTGCCACCATGTGCATATCCGTAAATATTGCGTAAGTATTTATAAACATAACGTTTTTGTAATAGCCTACATAGTCATCGGTTTGGCCATTTTGACCTCCAAGTAGAGCACAGACATAACCACACAGAGAGACGATATGATTATAACTACTTTAGAGAACTGCTGGCAGTTATTTTTTTCGATACATTCTCGTTTCCAATTTTTTTTAGAACTATATTTTAAAATATAAATAGTATAAATTAATACTAAATGCAAGATTATTTTTAAGTAAGACAGTGAACTAACACTGTAGAATGACTAGCCACAAAGCATGCTTTTAAGGGTACCACCCAAGTGAAGGTGCAAATTACTTTAATCAATAATTTCAGTTCTGAAGCTCTTAAGCCCCTCTTGGTATCTTGGTATCTTGGTATGATACATCGTGGTTCTTTTATTCACTATCATATTTATATTAGATAATTTGTATAAGAATGGCTGAATATATATATTTGTCACTATTTACTTCAATATCAGAAATTTAAAATTCTACTTTAAACTATAATGAAATTGAGCTAATTTTTACTTTTCGTGATTTTTAAAAGGCTCTACTCAAAAGTTAAGATCTTTTAATTCATTTATTTTATTTTAACTTTAGCCACATTTTTAAATAACAAGCTACTTCTTAAATAATGCGGAACTTCTTAGTGTCTGTAAAACATTTAAATGCTATGAGAGGTGGTTGCTTTAATATAAAGTAGAAAAGTTATTCAGCTGTATCAAAACATACAGAGCTATTATCTGGACCCAAATTTGGATGATATTTCTTATTTTTTATTTCTTACATACATTGCTCTAAGTACACGAACTCTGTTCATGATACCCTAGTTGTATAAATGTATATTTTAAAGGTAATTTTTTTTGGCCAGCTTAAAGTTTTGGAAATCTGAGTATTATCGTCTTGTTTTTATTAATTTTTGAGCCATTTTTAAACATATGTAAGTAATTTCAAGTCATTCGTGTTGAATATGTATATTTTTAAATACTATCGATATTTAATAAATGCAAAAAGTATTAAATCACCTAGTTGTAAAGGGAAAAGATAATGCAAGCAATGAATTCTCTAACCTTTTTGTCTGTATGGTTAAAAAATACACATTCCTGGTTAGAGACTGCATTTAAGCTGTAGAAGATAGCATTGGGAGGGAGCAGCTTTTACTTCTATAGGATATATTTAAAATCAATATTATATTTATCAGAATGCAAAAATTTGATTATTAAATGCAATTGTAAGTATATTTTTTAGTTTACATTAGTTAAGTGCGTGTTTTAGTTAGTCGTGAATTAAATACGAGTCGTTTTATGAAAATTTGAAAACCTTTTTTATAATTTTTATGTCATTTTATATGTGATTCGTTGATAATTTCAAGTTCATCACAATCTGGGCCCTGGCTACTCTTATAAATATTTATTGAACCTAACATGAACGTTTTGAAAAGAGATTCCTAAGTCCAGAATAATTTGTTCTAATACGCTATTGAAGTTTTTCATATATTGCCATAAAACAGTAATATAAGAGACGAGAGTAGACACTAAATGGGGCTGCCAGTCGGTTCTTGAGTTCTAGACAAAGTTTTGGAACGCAAGCTGCCGCCAATGTCAAAACCATGCCACAAATAACGTGGTGGTACTACTAGCAGCCGGCAAGGAGGCAGGCGATATTTGAAGTGAGTAATGTGGCTGCTACTGTTGTTACATACACTGCCTACCTCTATACAAGAACCGTTCAACTCCATCATATGAATATATACAGTTCTATTCTAGTAGTAATATAGTAGAAATGGACCATTAACAGAAATTGTTGATCACTAAGGCAAATCAACCTTCGGGTTAGTGACTTTTAAAAAATGTCAACTACAGAACTAAAAAAAAAATCTTGTGTAACCTCATGAAACTAGCGGAAAAAAATCTAAAAATACCCTGTTAATCAAGTATCACAATCTTTGGTAATAACATAAGGCATTAGTGCTTGTCTCTAAACATACGGGACCCTTATTTGTGCCTATTGATTGCAATTTCTTGTGATGAGAGTAAAAAGGTAACTAACTGAAAAATATATAAATTATTAGATATTGAACAATTAAATTTAAATAAAAACGATTTAAAAGGGGAAAAAAACCTTTGAAACTAATTTGAAGATATTTGGCGCTGCCAATATAAATACAATTTATATATAAAATTGAATATCCATTCAATTTTTCACTAGCTTTAATTTACTGAATATACTACTTATCAGAAACCCCAAAAATATAGAGATGTGAAATAAGAATACTATATCTTATGTAATATTTTGATTACTTAGCGATAGTGTATTTTACTCTGACCTGGAAGCCCAGATCTCAAACCCAGTAGGTTGTACTTAGATGATAAAATGGTTACTATAAAGTACAGTAGTCGTTAAAAAGTATATCTGCTTAAAAATGCCACCAATGTTATTTTAATTTGCATTTAATATCGAGATTTATTAGGGAACATAATATATTCTAATTCGTTGGTAAACAATACTTACAGTATGTAATGAGACTAAAGAAATAGTAATAAATAAATAATATAAAATAAATATCTTAGTTTTATACTGTATATGACTAGTTTTACAAAATTAATGCATATCTACTGTCAGCTTTGAAAGCCGTGAACCTCTGAAGTGTATCGAATGCGGGGAAACAAATAGAAGAATTTACTGGCATATTTCGAAATGCATTTTTCCCTAGAAAATGGAAATTGGAAGTTAAAACCAAATTGACCATTCATAGACAAACCTTTTTTAAAATAATTCTTATAATATGCTTTATAGGTCTGTCGCTACTATTTAGAAGTTTTAGAAATTAAATAATATACCAAATTGGTATATTAAATAATGAAACATGTATTTAAAAAAGTTTAAAACCTTTGTTTTATTACAGTTAAACTCTCCATGGCTTACTAGGGTCAAACGTAAAATTAGTCAAGTTTAGGTCTACTAAACTGTTTTTTATTAAATTTTGGACAAAAAGAAAATATATTGGAGAAGGTCTTCTCTCTTTAAAAGTGTACTAACTTGCTTAATATGAGCATATAGTAACTATAAAATTATGTAACTTTTAAAATTGTAATTACAAGTTGAATATCGAATCGAATTTTTTGAAATAAAGATAGATTCTACTTTCTGCGTTCGCATATAAAACAATATCAATATTTATAAACACTAATAATAAATGGATGAATATGTGACAAGAATAGGGATGGTGAAATATGTGTATACATAATATCATATAATATAAAAGGGTGTGTTTTAAATTAATTCAAAATCATTCGTCTACAGAATGACGAAATACGTAAATTAAAAAATATATATATTCTTGATTTCTGGTCAGTGATTGAACCTCTGCTTTCTGAATCATATTCTAGTAACCTAACATTTATCTAGCTTTAACAGATTTTATGCAATTATAATAATTCCACTTAGGTGGCCGCATGATCTAAGGCGTCACTCCAGAAATAGTCTAGACTGCCGAAGATGGGGAGCATGGGGTTCTATCCTAGTCAAGTGTACGGAGGTTTGATTTTCCTAAATGGTTTTCCCCCTCTCTCTCCTTACAATTTGGCGTACACTTATCTCTATATGCAAACTTTCTCATCCCTAAAATATTAGCTTAATTAATAAGTAGGCGTATAACCTGAACTGGTGTTAAGACATGGTGCTAAAAACAAATGAGCGCTAGTAATTTTAACGACGATTTGGCACAGGGTATAGGATAAGAGAAATGCATTTTATCGATTGCACAAACATTCATCTGAAATCGTGGAACTGATAAAATCCTGCATATGTACTGTACATCCAACCGAAACTTGAACTGAATCCCAGCCACCTAGTTCATAAATATACACACCAGTCGATCTCACCAGTGCTGGGCCTACACTACCACTATATTTCTATTGAGATGGTTCGTACTATTTAAAAAAAAATCCATTGTAAAATTCAACATGTGGTATTAGTTTATCTAAAGGTATATTGAATCCTCTTATCAATACATCATATTATATATTTAATAAATATGCCCACCTCCACTTGACACAAATTCATGAAAGTCTTACATTGACCTTACCACAATATTATTATTAGCACTACGTTTTACTACCCGTTCGGGTTATACGCACTTAACACAATAAAAAAACTGGTAGTATTTATATAATTGTCTGGAGCATTATGTTAAGCAAATTTTTATTAATGTTCCCTAAAATGTATCTTGAAATAACGGCTTCAATATTTTTTTAGAGGAAGTATACATCTTTAAATATACTATGTTTACCATTGCAATGTTAGATTTAAAGTTAAGAGACTTTAAAATGATGCATTACATTAACAATCCGACACCTTAGCACAGTTTGTCTTCATACTGAGCTAAGGTTCCCGGGTTCAATTACCAACTTAGCCGAAAATTTTTTAATTAGTGAAATGGGGGTCTACTCTTTCACATTGATAAATTAATGACCGGGAACTGGTTGTTGTAACTGCCCTAGTCTTAAGTATATTAAGCTATGACAGGCCTAGCAAGCTTGTAGTGGAAAGTATATGGCTTAAATAAAAAATTGACCCAGGCCATAGACTAGAAACAGTAATTGATGTAAAGTAAAATCACCTATACAATGACACGTTTGCAAAAATAATAGTTTGAACATTTTTATCTGCTTTCAATGTGCCCTTTATTTATCCTGTAGGTAGAAAACCTACTTTGTTTTGTTGCACTATAGTATTGCTTATAAGATAAGGCCATAGTGTAATCTGTCAAGGTTCACACTGCCTTTCAAGTTAAATCGATTGTTTATACTATGGGAAGCTGTTCAATATAAAAGGCATGTATTGAAATATTTTGACCTAAGCAATGTTCGGAGCTTACTCAAAATAAAAACCTAGCTGGCTACATAATATACTAAGTATACCACTAAATAATGTACCACCATTTTATATTGTGGCTGTCATAAAATACTAACATAAAAGGTTTAGAAAAAATTGCAATACAAATTAACTATATTTAGAAAACTCAAGACGTAAACTATATCTAGATGGACCAATCAATATACATTATATTAGATTTAGCCGCCCTATAAATAAATCACTTTTAGAGGAGTCAACTAGATTTAAAAAATTCAATGCGAGTATTTTTTTTCAAACTGAAACAATCCAAATACTGAAAGAGATGGGCTATAAATACAATTGGTAGATAACTTGATCTCTAAATAGTAAAAAGTTCATTGAAATTAATGTACTTCTTACTATTTAGAGCTGTTTTTTCTCGCGAAAGTCTGCAACAATACTTTGAGAATTTGATATACTGTACCAGGGGTTGGTATAGTATTAGACCATTTGCTGTACAGTAATTTGTGACGCGTGTGTTGCATGGTTGTAAAATAGTATACCTGATCTCATGGTCTAAGGCATCTATTTAACAATATTATATTGGGGTGCCAGTTGTATCATGTCAAGGTTTATATCTCAGTTGACTGCAATGTGAGTGTTTTTTAAACAATGGTTATGTTTGTTATCACCGTGTTTTTCTAGCCATCTTCTTCATAATGTTAGTACACCTCTAAAAGAACTCACTCTTCCCTAATATATAGATTAGGCAATTAATAAACAAAGTGTTAAACAATCTTAATATGTTGTAGTGTGACTAGTGTACTGTCTACGTAGGTGACCATTAGATCATATATTTTTATTTGTAAAAATTATATATGCAATAAAAAAAATCTTTGATGCTTTTTTTAAAATCTTTAATTATTAGGTGAATGTCATATTTATTTAATGGGTAGTTAATAACATATTGCAAAAAAATCTTTTAAAATAAAAATGGGGACACATCGACGTTGATCTTCATTGGTGTTAGAACTAAGATACTTGTGTTATGATATTTTTCTAAAGAATATATAGACGGATTTTTAAGAATGATGAGTACGTTTACCAGAGAATAGAACATTGATAAAATAATGTAATGATATTGGTTTGGATTAATCTATATTATGAAAAAAGTCATGGATGAAGGTAATTTTTATTTAAAGTAATATATGTAGAGTATACTTTTAAGATTCATCCATGAAGAAACACGCGCTTCACAGAAACAATGTGAAAAGGATCTCTCACCACTAAAATATATATATTTTTTACCATCTTTCCTGTTAAAAGAAAAACTGCGTCAATTCCTGTTAAGAGGAACAACTTTTCAGTAGGGCCTATTTGGCAGAAGACGCATATTCCCTATACCAATAAGAAGCTAGCCTTCACAAAACCTGTCGACAGGAGTCTTTTTATTTAGTTGGTTTTTACACTGTTGATGAGGGGAGAAAAAGGCAAGGGGTATGTTATATATAAACCGTTGTGCGTATGTTTAAGGCATCCCGGGATCCAAACATCCACAACGGGAAATCCCGCTCACGCACAAGTCAGTCTAACACAGTATAAAGTAACTTACATTAATATCACAAGTGTGCAGTGATATAAAACATTTAATTGGAATATGTATACGTAATTAACCGATGTGATTTAATTAAACCGTGTGTGAATAAACAGCCATCAACAGTTCTCTTTCTTCAATTTTATTAATATACCGATTTAATTAGTGCTTTGGTGACCTGGCGGCCTAGGGGTAAAGTGTCAGACTTCTGTGCTGGCGGCCGGGGTTCAATCCTTGGTCCCGGCATAGATTTATCTGATTACCAAACCCTTCCTTCACCTCTGACAATACATCTTGTGAATGTGGGAAATGCCAGGCCTCCACCGTGGTTCAGATTCCACGTTAAACTGTAGGTCCTCCATTTAATCTCACAATCATCCTACCATTACACATCAGCGTAAGTGCGTATAACCCGAACGGGTAGTAAGACGCGGTGCTAATAATAATAATAATAATAATAATTAGTGCTCGAACACGGAGCTATAGACCGCTGGTTAAACGGTATCTTTTCCGTACAGTGATGATAGGCGCTCGATCACGGAGCTTCAAACAACCTATAAATCATCACAGCATTATTATATCAGGGAATTAATCCGTAGTGTTTCAATCGACGCCCGCAGCGGGGTGATTGATTCCATAGTGTTACAATTGACGCCCAAAGTGCGGTGCAATTAGTCAATATTATTACAATAATAAATTATCAAAACAATATTAAAACTCCAGGTAGGAATGCTTGGTTAAATATCAGAACACACTTTTTCAATGATAAATAAAATGTCTGTATACAATAAAGTTATGACGTTAATGAAATAAGACTATAAAAAGTTGATGGTGTCAAAAGACCAACGAAGAGTAACGGAATAGAATGGATATTAATTTGGAAAAGGGTAGTCCCAATGTGACTGTTTGGTAAATTCATAAATTCTTAAAACAACGTTTAGCTACCTGCTTCGATGGTCACATAGTCTAAGGCGTCATTCTAATGTTAGACTAGACTCCCGATGAGAGGAATATTGGGGCTAGAATCTCAGTCGGTAGTATTGAAGGTTTTTCCAAAATGATTTTCCACTCTTCCTCAACTCAAATGTGGGTACACTTCATTTAATTCAAACTTCCTTACTCATAACGCATTAGCGTAATTAGTACATATGCGTATAACCTGATTATATAGTCAGACTGTGAATATGTGGAATGCCATGGCCTCCACCGTGGTTTGGATTCCACGTTAAACTGTAGGTCCTCTATTTCATCTCACAATCACCCTACCATTACACATTAGCATAAGTGTGTACAACCCAAACGGCTAGTAAGATGCGGTGCTAATAATAATAATAGTAATATATAGTCAGACGCCGTGATAAAAAATATGTCTGGTTCAGATTAAAACACTATTAAGTTGGCCAGTAGTGTGACAGTTTTTAAAAGTCATAAACTGATGTTTTGAAGAAACATCAAACTTAATAACTCAGTCTTGGGTTAAAGAGGCAGTTTGTGTGTGATTCTGCACTTGATTCTTTGAGGTGTATTCTGGTGAATAAAAATCGTATTTTGACTTAGGTTTTCCAATCAAATATGTTATTTTTCTTCTTTGTCAGTAAAATTTATCAAATCTTTCATGAGATATTAAACTATATCAATATTAATTGTATGTGTGTATAGAGTTTGTTTTAAATCAGATTTGTTTACTTACTTACTCACTCCATGATATTATGAAATCGAAAGTTAATTGCTGCACCTACAAAATCGAACCACCTATCCCAATCTTGAGCCAACTATATCCAGTCCACCTAATACACCCTACCTCTTTTGTTCCATTCTAACTTTATCCTACCATCTGAATCTGCGTCTTCTTACTGCTCTCTTCAATAATCGTTTCTTATTATTAGAAATGTTGATAACCTTCACAGCTATAATACATTTCTGAAAAAATCTCTAATTTTATGTGTCGTCATATTTGTTATACCAAGTTTGGTCAAAACCATGTAGATTATGTTTAAATAATGTTTGTCTGTTCCTTCACCTCTGACAAGACGTGTATTAATCACAACTTGTGAATGTGGAGAATTCCAGGCCTCCACCGTTGTTCGCATCCCACGTTAAACTGTAGGTCCTCCATTTCATCTCCCAAACACCCAATCATTATACATTAGCGTAAGTGCGTATAACCCGAACGGGTAGTAAGACGCAGCTCTAATAATAATAATAATAATAATAATAATAATATCTGCCTGAAGTTTGGACACTCTTGTTGTGGTGAATAAAAGCCATGATAAATTTAAATCCTTACATTATATTTATATCTTACAGGACTACTGAATTAATTCCAGATTTGATTAAAATTTCATAAAAAAGGTATTTCTTTAAAAAAAATATTTTTTTTTGCAGATATTGGCTTTATTTCTATCGATTCAAAACTATTGTATTTGAGTAAGGTAACAATTTTAGTATTTACAGATTGGAATTACTCATGATACATTTTATGTGCAACAAAATGCTTTTTATTTGGTATTAGTTCATAAAATGGACCAATATAGATTTTTAAAGAGTTTGACACTCTATATAGTCTTAAATTAAATATAAAAAAAAATTTAAACACTATATATATTGTGTATATATATGAGTGTCTATGAGTTTCACAAGTTGGGTTGAGATTAATATCATGATTCTCAAATTAAGAGCTAAACACAAAAACAAAGGGTGAAACGCACGCTAATAATTCTATTTAATATTACGTAGTAATAATACTTAAATAAATAATGATGATAATTTATTTAATTTTATAGTAGGTAAATATTGGTAACACCATGTTACAGTCAAGAAAATCAACGTTTATTAAGAAATTGTGAGAATATATGTGATGTTCTCAGGAATAAAGGAATGATCACACGTGAATACACACACACACACACACACAAATAGTTAAGGTGATTGGTCATTTTCATTTGGCGTGGAAATGCAGAGCCATGGGAACAAACAGTTATCTTCAAGAACTTTTATTGCTTTGCAATTATTTTTCCGGAAACAGATTGCTCAAGAATAAAAGCATGATGATTAAGTTATACTTTTTATTTACACACCTTCTATATAATTTTAACAGTGATCAAAGATCGATAAAATTGACATTTTTCAATTGAAAACTGCCAGCTTCATATAAAAAAATAAGAAAATGTAACAAATTATAAACATCGATGCATTATCATAGAAAGGGTCTTGAAAATATTAGTATAACAATTTTAATCGTTCTCGATAAAACTGATATTTCCAAACGTATTCTATTTTCGCTATACCTGTCCGGTAGCTAGCACCATCAACGATTTCCGTGATCCATCTGTTCTGGTTGGTGCGGAAGGATACTTTGGTCGGTTGTGAAGCCACGCCATGCCTTTCACCCTCCCGCCCACCATCCCACAAAATAGATTTTAGACTTGCACTCGACAGAGCCAAGGGCCTTAATGCATTTTATTGCTGAGCTATTTATAATAAGATTAACACGAGTATTACTAACAGCTTAACCTGATACTGTACAGATGAGAAGGGTAATTCTTAATAAACATTCTAGATTTTTCTTAAAGGGAAAATGAAAATTACATTTTTGAAAAAAAGACCTAAATACATCCAGCCAGCCTGCTTGACTTTTGTTATCAAGTAAAATTGATAGATTATTGGCTAATATCATAAATATATATGACAGTGTTTTTTAAATATTTTGAAAATAGTTGATACATTTTCTTTGAAAAAACTAGTCAATATAAAATAGATTTGAGAACTGTTTAAAATTGCAATTAAAATGTAGACTTACATTAAGGATCCTTCAGAAAGTATAATTTAAATAACAATATTAACTTTATATGTTTTCAAGTATAATAACAAGTATAATGTTTTTATCTGGAATAAGTTAAATAGGATTGTCAGTTAATTACAGACGAACCATGGATATTAACTAACGTACAAAAGTTGCATGTGATCATACTTTAAATAAAATTAACACTGGATGCATTCAGCACTATTATTAACTGGTTTATACTTATAGTGCGATTACTACATCGTAGATCACAAATTCAATCAATGAATCACTACAACTTATCTCAAGCAATCCATCAATGCATCGACGCTTGATTTAAAATATCTACTTTAAGATATTAGTACGAAGTTCTCTTGAAGTATTGCTAGAATTACCAGCCGAATGATATACATATAATCTCCAGCATGATTTAAGTTTTGGTAGAGGTGATATTATTTTCATTATGTGGTAGAAGATTTGAGAAGATATTTACTGGTATTATCATTAATGTAATTTGACAAGTACAGGATGGTATTCAGGCTTTACCAATCCCTGCTGAATATAGACTTGGGAGATTTGATTAGTTTGTGAAATTCCTTAAAAATATTATTATTGTTATTATTACTATTATTATTATTATTATTATTATTATTATTATTATTATTATTATTATTAGCACCGTGTCTTACTACCCGTTGGGGCTATACGTGCTTACGTTAATGTGTAATGGTAGGGTGATTGTGAGATGAAATGGAGGAATCTTACTAAGAGTATCAGTATTTTTGAAACGTACAAGCATAAATTATGCTATTATCTCGTAAACCTTTTTTCATCTTCTCAAGACATAACTCAGTCCTCGTGAGAAAAATATGATTATATTTTCTTAAAAAATTTTCTTGCTTGCCGCCATAAAGGTAGACATCACATTTTATAAGTTTATATATATAAATATATATATAAATGGATCATTTTTGGAAGACCTGGTTACGGAGAATAGACTCAAAATTTAATATTATGATTAAATCTATGTTATTTAGAAATATTTATAAGTTAACTTGAATTTAAGAAACACGCACCTTACATACCATTTTGTACATGCTTTTTAATCAACGTGATTAACTCTACATTGTGAAATTGGTTTACTTATATTTGAATTTTAAATCGTTTGCGACACTATTTTGAGCTACTTTTGTTACGTTTGTGTAATTTAGGCTACATAAGAATATAACCAATAACTATCCTTATAAAATATAATAATATAACTGTAATATATAGATGTTTTTTTCTATACACGCATTTCTTATGTAATATCTAAAAAATACCAAAATATTTGCTAGTCTGGAAAAATTATCAGCCCAAATAGCTGATAAATCCCATAAAAGTGGCATTCCTGGCAAACGCACTCTTTCATCTCTATATTGGTTGTAAGGATATCATTTTTACATACCTCCAAATTACGATTCAGGTTAACTAGCCAAATGCCTAGAGCTCTCGTTAAATTTTGGTTAGCAGGTTTATGCTTCACATCACATAAATGATCCCATCTCTAATCTTTTTGTCTCTTTTGGATTCTGTTCACGAGTATTTAACTTCTCACCAGAGATTCAATAACATGCTTAGGTCGCTATAGCACTAGGAGATGAAGCTATTGAAGGCAACATCGGTTACTCTGACACCCACAACTAAGTCTTCTTCTAGCGTTCACCCCTCCATAATCGAATCTGGGGAGGTAATAAGTTTGAAAAATGAATCTATGGTGGTGGCTTTGGAGTGGGGTGAAGGAAGGGGGAAGAGAGTAGGTTGTGTTTTGAGGGTGTAGTAAGTAACATGACATGCATGAAGAAATTTCCAAAAGCAATTCTATTTTTACTGCTGAGTAAAATTATATCCTTATGGTTTTGAGGCTCATTTCCAATCTAAGATTGTCACCGATTTTAAATTGGGAGGCTATGAAATGATTCTGAATCTTGTTGTGGAAATAATCTCTGCTTACCAGTGATGAAGTTCAAACATTAATATTAATTTCATATCAATTAAGAATTATCGTGCCGGTTTTGAATAAATAATTAATAAGGCTTATTATTTATTTAACAATGCTTAACTATACATACCAATAATTCATTTAGTATTAAATTATATTTTTACTACTAAGAGTCCTGGACAAATAAAACGAGAAATGTTTATATATATATATATATAAGCTTCTTTTTTAAAGTTACCTACTGCTAGGCGAGATAATGTATTTTAAATTCTTGATTATTTTGATAATTCCTTGTCAGAATAGTCAAATTATTTTATAAGTCTAGTGGTCTACGCCTTAAATAATGTTTCTTTATAATTCCAATCTTAAAGTTATCTGATGGTATCCAATATCAACAATGTTACAAAAACATCAATCTGCTAATGGTTAATTCTATCAAAACCATACTAAATTTGACACCACCATATTTTATTTTTTAACTTTCCTGAACTACGTGTTAGATATCTGCTACAAAAGTAGTTGATAACGCGAGCTAGTAGGTCAACCTAGCCTGGTCTAGTTAGCCGGTGACAGGGAAGTCAGAATTTGAATCCCAGCTGAGTGTACTGAGAGGGGTTTTTATTAAATGGATTTACCCTCTCATGTCATAAAAACATAGGTATATTTCCTCTAAAGTATACCCTCCACATACTTAACACATTATTAAAAAAATGTCTATATAGCCAGGACAGGCTGTAGGTTGTGGTTTAAACCAACAAAATTGTGATCTTCTGCCTCAAACATTAGAAAACCAAGTCCGACAGAAATATAGGGTTATTAAATTACAACACCAAGTACAATTGAGAATATATTCTTCTCTAAATGATATTTGTTATCTCACTAATATGTAACAACAATACCAGAAAATTTAAACGTTATAGAAATTATAATATAAATAATAAATGAGTATTCAAACTTTGGTTTATAATTGTTTTTCAAATTTGTTTATATTTCTGTTTAGTTATGAACATAGTTGAAAATGTGTCTTACATATAAGTAAAATTTAAAATTCTTTTAGTATTAAGATAAAATATCATTAGTAATAATACAATGAAAAATTATACCTTTTTAAATGTATAAATAAACATAATACTTCACTTTTAATGAAAAGTTACAGTTTTACAGACAATTTTATAAAAATATGCTTCTACATTATTTTATTAAGATCGATTATTTATTTATATATATTGTATTAGGAGCCAAACCTAGACTGATGATCTAGACATCTGCTACATCAAACTTGCAATATATTTTATTTCTGGTGTGCATGGGGGTGGGCGTTAAGGGGGGGGGGCGGCAGGCACCCCATGTGTGTTCTATCACTGTGGCTTTCCCAAAGCCTATTCAAGATAATCCTGTGAATACCATCCTCGTCATTGACATAGCTGCTAAATTAACTTTGTTTTGAAACATTTGATATAAAAATAAATTTAGGAATGATAAACAAAATAATATATGGAAATAATTTGAGTCTTGGGCTGCTTTAAAAATACCAAGTGAGAACCTTTAGCTGAGTCAATAGCGCGTCTGAGTTCTTGGGTTTAATTCCTGTCATGGCCGGAAAATTTAGCAAGGAGGCTGTTGAATGTCATGATGGACGGTTAAGAATTAATCACCGGGAAACTGGTTGTTGTGTATCTATTGGAATTAGGTGTTTATAGCTAATATAATCAGTAGGTTCTAGAAAATTACTTTAAATACATCAAATAGATGAATATATGAATTTTTTTTTATCAATAATAATGTTTCTTAGATCATTTTGTAATTGAGTATTATTGGACTATCGTTTTCTCCCAAATAACGATTGTGTGGATGACTTATAAAAACCATTGAAATACCACATTCTTCTGATAGATGATAAAACTTAAGAAATGTAATAAACCAAATATTTAACTAATTGTTGCAAAACTATCTCAAAAGATATAGCCTTTTTTTTTGTAAGTTAGTAAAACCACATAGAATATATATATATAAAATTCAGCAATTAAAGTCTTAGCGAAAAAAGAGCTTTTTTTGTTTCAATTGCAAAAAAGAGCATTGAATCATTTTAGGAATGCGTTTTAGAAATGAATGAAATATTTCAGTTTACTCGCCATTTAGAGTTAATGGCATTATTTGAATATTTCTTTAGATAAAAAAAATATCTCTCTACTTTTCATAAAAAAAAATACCAATAAAAAAACATATATTCTCACATCCATTTCTAATCTGGATTTAAATTTTATGCAACACCTTTTTATTTGCATTCCCCAAAATTAGGCATGCATGTGGACATATATACTTAATGTAGTTATTCCTTTTAAATAATTTTTTAAAGTTTTGTATTTGTGTACATTCTCTTCAAGTGTAGAAAGCCTCTCCCGATGAGATGTCACGGTGCTTTTGGTCACTGACCCCTTTATCCTCTGGCTTAACGAACACAAAAAGGAAGAAAAAAGTAATAACTGGTTTTTAAGAACTTTTAGTTTGAACCCTGGTCTATCATGGTTGTTTTCTTAGCCTGCAAGTATTCTAGTTGTCTGACAAGTGACAACATGTGAACTATTTCTAGAAATATATTTCTCTCCAACGTTTTAGATGCATATATGAGAGAGCATAGTTTAAGGTGGGAAGAAAGCTATTACGAATTAAGGTCTATACTTTTTAAGATGTTATGGCAAAAGTAATTTTAATATATATATAGAAGACATTGGTGTTCTTGGGGTAAAATGTTCACCTCAGAACCTGATGTTCATGGGTTTAATACCAACCAAGGTCAAAGGATTTTTCTTAAGCGATAACATTGTGTAGCACAATTTCCTCCGGAGGGGACGTAAGCGTTTGGGTCTCATGTTAATTCTGGCATGTTAGAGAGCCCTGGAAGTAATCTGAAAATATATTTCCGTTAAAATCGGTAGACTCTTTTGCTATCGACCATATAAATGTGGTGTGGAAGGCAACGGGGAACACTACCAGACTTCTTAAGCTCCCATAATACAAGGTATCTATACCAGAGGGTAAAGGAAACACTAACCATTCAAAGGCCTTAGTTAATACCCAGTTCCGGATGGATCTAAATCACATCTAATCATCTTTCGTGTTGTTGACTTAAAAATAAGATAAATATTTAGAACAGCGTCAGAATACCCGTTCGGACTATATGCATATATACTGATTACTTTAATGTGTTAAGGATGAGGAAGGTTGCGGGAGAGGAGTGTAGAGGGAGTGTGTAAAGACATTTAAGAAAATATATCCTCGATACATTCGGGGGGTAGTCGAACCCTGATCTCCCGTCATCATCAGTCCAGTCTATCGCGAGAGTGACTCCTTAGACCAACTGGCCATAGACGTGGTTCAACCAAATATTGCTTCAGTAGAATCATTTAGTTTAAGTTTATACACATTGTAATCTCAACAGTTCTTGAATATTTGCTATGGACATTACGACATTTTACCAAAAACACAAAGAATGAGGAGAAAAAATTCTGGTCAAAGACATGATACTCATGACAGATATTTAAAAACTTCTGAGATAGCTATGTGTATAAAGAAGAAAACTTATATTAATACATCTTTACTTTATCTTACATCCATTACGGTTTCCTGCCTATAGCTAAGGTCAATTTTAATTCAAGCCTTATATTTTCCACTACCGGCCTGCTATGACTGTCGTAGCTTCATATGCCTTATAATCTAACTTAAGACTATGACAAGCACAACAACCAGTCCCCAGCCGTTAATTTATCAATAAGAAAGGATATACCCCTATTTAATCAATTATACATCTTTCGGCCATGCCGGGAATCGATTATGGAACCCTTAAGCCAAAAAAGTGTTTCTTTGTATTAAAAACTGAAAATATAGTCTAAGGATCTTAGCTCACCTCCCGTCCAACACACCTTAACAGAAGTTAAACAGTCTTGATAAGTTCCGCGATACTTTATATAAAGAGATATCTAGAAAATTAAATAAACATATCTAATGAAGAAAAATTTTATTTACTTTGGCAAAATAAAAAAATAAGCATTTTTTTTTTTTAGAACTGCAAAGTTTTTCGCCTAGGTTGCGATCAATGAAATAATATATAATATCACTTATGGTATCTTTTATATCAAAGATTTCCCACTATCTTATAATATTAATTCATACTAATTTTTCAAACTACCTACTCTTTAGCGTTAGTAGCGTTGGTTGTATAATTCAAAGTTTGTATAGAAAAGTTTGACAGTTTTTCAATGCTACCAAGTAGCCTAGAACTTTTCCCTGTGTATCAAATAGAGATATTATCTGGCAGGATAGCCTATGTCAATCTTGAATGTAAGTCAGATAGTGTAAAAATGGGTTTTTTTCCTATAGAGAGAGATAAATGTAATCATGAACATTCACTGCTTCGAACTTATAATCGATCTTGATGTTCTATTTGCACTTGAACTTGAGATTTGTATATTATATAGTCACATTTGAGGTGACAACATAATTGTTATTCTATCGTTAAATTTAAAATTAGCTAACCCATAGCTAATATTTCAGAGTTAAAGTTTTTTCATATAAATGCTTAATCAATTTTACACAACATTGATATCTGTGGAGCGTTTTGCATGGTAAATAGCACTATTCTTGTTGTACGATGAGAAATCAAGAAATAGGTGGGTTTTTTGTTCTACGAGTGATTTCTGAAATTGTTAAAATTCTGAAAAAAAAGTCAGTAAAATTTGGCTCAAAATGAGTATCTGGGGTATGTTTTACACGATGAATAGCACAGAATTCTTGTTTTTTGGAGAAAAATGCATTCACTTATCAACGATTTTTGAAAATGTTGTTCCAAACAATATGAGAATGTATGAATTAATGTGTGGCCCCATTTATTCATACATTTCGTGAGGAATAGCAATATAGTAACGTAGTTGTATAGTAATAGTAATAGTAAGTAAATCATTGCCAAGTAGATTTATATTTTTTCAATAACATGCAAGAATATTGGTTCATGCTTTTCTTTTATTTCAAAATGCTCACCACTAATTCTAAAGTTAGTAAACAAATCAAAAGAATTCTTCTTAAACTAGACGTCCAAAACGCCTCGTCTAAAGTTGACATTTACATTTATTTCGTAAATCAAATCAGACTGAACATGATAAGTATCAAAAACCCATTGGTTAACTCAAACCTAGAATTAATTAGAGTATTTTGCGTGGGCATTTAATGACAAACTTATATCCTCCATCTATTTGCCCAAAGGGCAAAGTTTGTGACTCTAGTATTTTGAGCATGTTGGCATAAACGTGTTAAGTGTTTGGCAATAGACTTGCTAAGTTTTCGCCCCAAATTTGGTCTTTTAATAATAATGGAAACATTTATGGCGTATTTTTAGTTTAGTCTTTAGCTATTTCTCGAGCTACCAAAAATAAATAAGCATTTAATGAATTCAGGAGGTATCATACTATTATCGTTTTTGCTTCCATAGAAAGGCATGAACATCATTGTTTTTTCATATTAATATAAATACAAATATTTCAAAAAAATATACATAATATCTAAATACTACAATCCACGTTTAGTGTTGAAATTAATTTAATAAATATTTACTAAATTCTCATGAGAGGCAAAGATGGTGGCATTTAAAGTGTCTTGACGCCAACATTGTCTTATGTGTATGAAGCGTGGATTTGTCAGGATAAACAAAAGCTATATCTAAGAAATGTATGTGAAAAAACTCGAATGGACAGAGTCAGTAATGAATGTGTGATGAAGAATTGAAGTTTGAAAGGGAATCCACTAGGCCAACGTGAAAGAAGCATGTTACGTTGATTTGGGCATGTTGAGAGGATGAGTGTATATAAAGGGATGAAGCAAATATATGATGGAAGAGTGTGTGGATCAAAAGGAAGAGGTAGGTCATGTAATATGTGGTTAAATGTTGTAGATGAATGTGTGAAAAAGGGAAACATTAGGAGTTTTTAGAATAAAAGGGCATCTACTACTCGGTATATGGATGTTGTTGAAGCGAAGGATAAGGAAGTGAGGTGAAAGCTAGTGAGTATGGATTCATTACAGAGCTGTTTTTGAGATATATTCACAATTTCCTATCTGCTCCATAAGGGAAAGGCGTAGTTGGGTATCAACGTCCAGCTAATTAATAGTAAATCAAAATATTTTTAATTTTAAATATAGATCTTGAACCTTTTTTTCCCTCTCAAATAAAGGTTTTGCTTGAGTATTTATAAAGTAATACAAAAAGTGTCGTTAAAATATTATAAAACTAGATTTTGAGTAACAAATTATTTTCTTACACGTACTGTACATATTTCTTGTTTGAATATAAACACAAAATAGTTAGTTTCCTTTTTAGCTTATAAAACTCTTAGCTTGGTTTACTTGTAATTGTCTAGCGCATCCAGTATTTTTCACTGAATGGTAAGTTTTTTTGTTGCTGTTTGTGACCATTTAATATATCTAGTCCAAGTAAGCCACATTTTTAGCTATAAAGCAAATAACGTTGGTCACCTATCCCCGTGATTTCAGTGATGCTACTCACCCCTATAGTTGGAATGTGAAAAGGGTATGTTTGGGATTTGGGGGGGGGGGGGGGGTTCAGTAAAACCCGAAAGGGCGGAGNGTTTCAGTAGAAACAGCCAAGGCGACTAGAGTTATTCAGGTAGTGGAGAGTAGTCGTGTTGTGACCTGGTGAATGGATGGTTGAACTGGACTAGGTCCGTATTAGTACTATAGAACTTTGTGGATATAATCTGTGTATATTACAAGTATAATAGTTTTGATATCTGTAAATAAATATAAGCCTTTTACTACACATTCGTGCGTAGCCTTTTAATAACAATGGAAGTTAGAAGTACGATGTTGAAGCGTCCACACTAGATCACTATCCAGTGAAATTAAATATAACTACTACGGGTAGTAAATTAACATAAATGGTTTTACTGAAAATACGTATTCCAATAGCAAAAAGTGTTTATTTCTAAAATAAAGTAATTACATCATTCAAGAATTGGTGAACTCCTTTCTAATCACTATTACCTAGATCAGTGGTGAGCTAAGTGCTAGTTGACCACACTTGTGAAAAATTACATAAGTAATGACAATTGAAATGATGGCTCTACATAAATTACAACAGTTGTGATATTAACTGATATATTGGAAGTGACATTTCCAAAAATTAGTATGTATGCTAAATTTAGAGAATTGTTACAATTCACAAAATTTTTGAAAACAGAAACGACAGAGTTACAAAAAGTGTTGATAATATTTACGAAAAAAATTGATAAATATCACAATAAATGGTAGATAGATAACATTTAACCTCACGCAAAAGTTTTTTTACTGGAAGTCCTTGGGTTTTTTTTCTGGACCAGCCAAATATACGCTTTGATCATTCTTGATACTCGTGTGCTAGTGGGCTCTAGAATATGACTGTGATCTTGTACTTTGGGCAATAGATAGTTTTAACATTTCAAAACAACGTCGCATAATGTTATTACGTATAAATATGATGTTAGGACAAATAAAATGCATATTAAATTTGTTTAATCTACTGATTAACTTTAATTTTTACTAACCACTTGAGAATTACTGCTGCCCTCATAGTAAAAATTGAGTTGGAGTGATCATTTCACATGCCCAGCCTCGTGACTGATGAAATTTAAAAGGGATACCTAGCCTACATCCATATCTCGAGACTGCTAAGATGTGAGGCTTAGTGATTAATTGACCTCTATCAGCAAAAAGGTGTGTGCCCTTCTCAATTTGAGGAATGGAGTTAATAGTTAACCACCTCGTAATAAAGAAAAGATCAATTATGAGAAATCAGTCCCCGCTTGATTTCTTTTCTAAAAATAACTGTAACACGGCCTCGCTTTCTCTTTAAGAATATTGTAGCACAGTTCATATGGTGAATGTATTCAAAGGCAAGTTATTTTCAAGTTTTTAGGATTGTTATTAATGCCAGGATAGTAAATAACATATTATACCAGCAGATCGTTTTCCTGTCAAGCACTCCTGCTTGTAGAAAGTAAGGCCAAAATATGCAGAATATATCTGATATATTTGTGGAGTTGCTAATAAATATGTTACGTTACTAACTACGAACGCTGGAATTAGATCACTCATTATAGTTGTGAAAGGTTCACAATAACACTGATGGTAAATTACTTCCTATAAATTAAGGATAGGTGTGAACAATAATAACTGGTCATGTCAAGGTATCCATATGAGTTAGTATTTTGGAACCATTGCATGATCCACTATATAACGTGCATTATTCATTAACCTGACTCAATAAGTCGATCAAATTGATCCGCAGGAATTAGTGGCTGTATGATTATAATCATCACCACCATCGAGTTGAAGATCCAGTTACCTGGTTACTGTTGGTAAGCCTCTTCCACTCTGTTCCTTAATGCTCGTCATATTTTCATCCATGACACTGGTAAAGAGAAGCGGGGACAGCTCACTGCCTTGATGAACTCCACTCTTGGTTTGAACTCAGAAGGAGTACCCCTAACCAAATCGCACACAGGTGGAACAGTCCTCATAAAACATCCAGATCTTGCTCACCAGTCATTCAGGAACAATTATTCTTATAAAGGATTTTCATATATTTTATCTTGCCACACTATCGTGATCCTTCTCAATATCACAGAATACCATGAGCAGTTTCTTGACTTTCTCCCAATGTTTACCCATCAACATCCGGACGCTGAAAATGAGGTATGTTTCTAACCTGTTATCTCTAAAGCCCAATTGCTATCTTTAGAGCTATAGCTCTCGTATGAATAGTATTCATCGCTCTATGATCTTCTTGAGAATTTTCAGCCCGTGTGGTAGGAGGGCTGTCTCCATGTAGTTGGTACATTTTCAATTATTCTCCATCTTGAACAGCTATATGATTACATCCTTGCTCCAATCTGCATGCACCCTATCAACCTTCCACACAACATTAAGTATTCTGTGTAGCCACTGTTAACCCAGAACCACTGCTGCCTTTATCATGTCCGCGTAGATTTCATCACCCCTCAGCGATTTTTCTTTGACATTAACTTCAGTTCTGCTACTGTCTATGTCCAGGTGATATGGGTATCCTCCGCGAAGGCCTTAACTCCTGGTCCTATACCTCTCTGATCTTCCACTGTTACATTCAGATTGTGATCGAAATGGCTCTTCAGGGCCTCTATAATAACACCTTCCTTCCTGACCCGATCGCCATTACAATCTTCAAACCCTTTATGGTCTCCATTGGCTTCTTTTGGTTGTTGACCATCGTGTAGAGTAGTTTCATGTTGCTTCTGTTGTCCTCCTCCAATTTCTGGATGAAGTTCTCCCAACATTTTCCTTCTCTTCTTCAAATGTTCCTTAAACTGTTATCTTATAGTACTAGTACGCTTGCTCAAGGTATCCGATTTTCACTTCGTATCAATTCTTTTATGGCTTGAATTTCTCTTGGACCCTTTCTATCAATCCTGTGTTCCTTTCCCTAATCAATTATCTCACTCTTGAGTTCCACCATGGCATCTCCTTCTCCCTTCATTTCGTGCCTGTATTCCCGCAGACCCCAACTGCTTCCTTCTCTAAGATGTTATTCAGTCTAGTCCATCTTTCTTCTCCATTCTTTACTTCGTCTGTTCGCAATCGTCATCATATCCTGGCTGGATAGTCGACCTTCTAAGTGGTTTTCTGTGGTTTCCACAATTTGATATTGGGCATCTTGCTGGTTTTTATCTTCAATACATATATATATATATTTTAAGTCTGCTACCAATAGCCGATGATCACTGTTAAGGTTCTCACTTGGAATTATTTTGACATCTGTCATGATTATTCTCTTTCTTCATCTGTTATAACGTAATTGATAACTGTCTTGCTTTAACCATTCCATCTGTACCCTTTTATGTTGTGACTGTCTTTTTCCTTGAACCAACTTTTTTTTTTTGCAACCAAGCCATTCCTTATGCTGAAGTCGAGGAGTTGTTTTGTATTTCTATTTTACTTCCATGGCCGTGTGGCCCCATCACTTCCTCACTCCCGTTCATTTCCGTCTCTAGCTGGGCGTTTAGGTCCAGATAATGACTGCCTTATCTTTGGTGATGGTCTACTCTAGATCTTCTAAGAAATTTCTCTTGTCATCCTGGCTTCATCTGGTCTGGGCTGCGTACACCTAAACCAGTTGAGGTTAAGGGTTAAGGAAGGTGGTAGTTACTTGTCTTCTTCTTTCATAAATTCTGTCTGAATGGAACTGAATATAGTAACTCTTGTTTTCATATTCCAAAGCCCTTAAAATATCTTCAATTATGATTTAAAAAATTGAATAGTTAATATATTGCTCACTTATATTTGAATGCACAGAAATAAGGTTAGTTCTAAATCTATTAATTTCAAACTTTCAATTGAATCTATATTTTAAGAGATTTAAAAAACATTAAAATACTGTTCCGTTAGTGCCATATGTCTCCAGCAGAGTTAGATAATAACCAACGTGTTTAGTTTAAATTGAGTATACCTTTGAGTCGTAAATCAAGTTTGAAACCTGATTGGTTTTATTAGGAATTATTTTATCCCTGGAATGATTCTTCCTAATCTATATACAAATACTTTTTCTATTCCTTAGATGCCTTTTAATGAAATCACTGATGACTTTTGTATTAGATACGTACAGTACATTATATAGAAATACGAAATATCTGGTATAGATTACTCTGATATTTGAAGTTGAGTTTCAGTCAGTGTTGTTACAATGCTACCAATTAACAAGTTAAAGACAATATACAATTTTATAAGGTTTTAAATTCAATAAAAAAAACAATAAAATATTATTTTTAAACTAATAATATTTATAAAAAGCATCGCCTGGTTCCTATGCCCTATAGCAAATTATAATGAAAACCATTTTTAAAAGAAGTTTTAGTGGGCTTTATTTTTGTCCATCTTACAATGTTTCACAGCAGTAGTTATGGTTTGGTAGGGGTAGGGTAGAGCTGTTCGTATCCCAACTAAACCTTCGCTATGATTGTAAGTATATATTATTTATTAATTATGGTGAAATTAATAAAACATTTGATTATTAAAGTGTTGTACACGGTAACAAACTCACACGGGGGTCTTGATGAATAAACTTATTTACCATCACGCATGGTAACATAGATAAGGTTCACTTATGAGTTTATTAATTAATTAACGGTTTAAATTAATAAAATATTATATATATTTATTTATATACATATATATGCACATAATCATCGCAGTTTACTACCCGTTTGGGTTATACGCTTAAAAGTTTAATTCAATTAATAATAATAGTAGCTGTTTTCCCGTACTCTTCTTATAAAAGTGTGTTGTCTGCAACCACACCCACTTCACAATATTTATATTATATTGTAATTAAATACGTGACCGCTAAAAAGATACATCTTTTCCATATGAAGTATACAATAAAACTTTTAATAATATTAATGCAGAGGCAGGAGGCAAAGGACAGGGCGCATTGGCAGTCCAAGCTTACAACAAAAGTAATGGACCGGTACTAAGACATAATACCTAATAACAAAGTAAATTAAAATAAAATATTCATCAAATTCCTGACCACGCTTGCCAGTTTGGGGTCTGTAAGATGTGTGAGGAAGGAAGCGTTGTTTACAACGCACCCCGAACAATGAATATGCCTTCTAGAAGTCTCTTTTTGATTTTGCAATACTGTTTCAGCCCTTTCTTTGAACGTACTCTACCTGTTTTTACGTGATGAGAGAGAGATATACAGTGCAATGTTGCAAAAGCTCGAAATAGTATATAATATAAGAAAGAGTAATTTTTAATTTTTGATAATTTAGTATATATTTTATGGCAAATGTGGTGAATTTGTTTTTTTAATAACCGGCAAATGTATAGAATCATCAAAAGCACTGGTTTATTTAACAAATAATAAACTTAATCTAAATTTACCAGTGATTTTATTACTTTGCCAATGCACTTTGTTGAACGTATGAAACATGAAATGTATTATCTACATTTACCGGTGATTTTATAAAATAATGTATGTTGATGAAAGTATAGAGCTAACATCCAAACTAACCTAACCTAACCTACTCGGACCTAACCTATCGCTTACGTTTTACCATAACAATGGGAAGCTTCCTTTTCTCCAATTGGACATGGCCAGTAATCAGTGGAGGGTATTTAGCACGGTAGTTCCTCGGTCAGAGGCAAGTCGGAGATCGGCTACCCAACGTGGGTGCGTCATTTGAAAGAGCTTAATAAATTGTCATGTTTCGTAAAGATCAATTTTTTATTAACTCCCTCTCCTTCCAACGTCATCCTTTACCTCCCGCCATGACTTTCGTTGCCGGGACTCTATCCTACCTCCCACAGTGACTCACGTTGTCGGGACGCTATCCTACCTCCCACCGCAACTCACGTTGCCGTGACTCTATCCCACCTCCCACCGCGACTTACGTTGCTGGGACTCTATTCTAACTCCCACCGCAACTCACGTTTCCAGGACTCCTTCCTTATACCTCTCCACCCTTCCCATCTGTTTGTCCTTGTCATCGGTGATTCCACGGGATGGTCTACACTCACCACTCCAGCAAAGCCCACATGTGTCTGAACACAACGTCGCCGTCGTCGTAGCATCAACCAGTTACCCCCGAAGCCGTAGCGAGGGATAACAACCTAAGCGAAAATAAACTAGTCTAAACTTGCTTAAGCTAACCTAGCTTGCCTAAATTAACCTAACTAAACCTAATCTTGACGTGACTTAATAACATTCACCAGTGGCTGATGGTAGGTTTGTAAGCTCAACGGTGATTTTGTCAAATGTTCGGTGAGTATGTAAAATAGCTAACAAATTTTTTAGATTCCCCAACTGAACCAGTAGCCTTGTAAAATCACCGGTGACTGTACAAACTCATCACATTCAGCACATTCACAGTGGTATATGTATATGCATATTAAAAATATTAGAATACAAAATAATTACAAAGGGGTGGAAAAGTATTAACATTTCAACAGCAAATAGTTACCTGAATGAAATAAATACTAAACCATTACATAATTTTACCTATTTTCAATTCATGTTGTATATTCTATAGTATTTAGAATACGGGGATGACCTCATGCCAACATTGTTTTCTTTATCAAGTATTAAATCTATGAACTACACTACCCAGCGTAGATCAAAGCGATGAAATCATAACAATCATTATTTGTGTTTCTTAAAGCCCCCTTGGTACTTAATACGGACGGAGAAAGCTACTAGAATGCTTGAGACGAAACGGCGGCTTGCACCCCCCACCCCCGAGATTAGAAACAACCCCTAGAGTGGACGTGCATCCCTTCCCCTTGCTCGGTCACTAGGTGTGATCTATGGTGAAACTGACACCAATAGCTCCCCTTCTTCAAAGGCACCCCAATGAGTGACATATACAAACACGTGATGGAATTACTTCATTCCGACACACACACACCATAACTTATCCATTTGAACCTAACTTGAGGAACTCAAAATACACTCTGTTCCAATAAAGTTGTGATCTCTTCAGATGTTGAAGGGGGCCGTAACGTCTTAGGCTGGTTCATGCAAAGCGCATAGCCATTAGCGAATAGTTCATACGTAGTGTGTAAATTCCTAACAAAAGATTCGGCTGTTTATAAAGAAACTTTGAGAATAGTATTTATCAAATCAATTATTTTGTATTCATAAAAGTTTACTTAATCTCTTCAATCTAATATATAAGATCTTTAAAATTACTTCATATTAGGATATATATTCTGAAAATCACACCCATTAAACTGTATATTTTAAAACATAAAATTTCCATTATTTAGGTGAAGTTTGTACTACAGAATTCATTTATTTGGCTCAGAATTTATTGTTATTATAAATATTAGGATATACCTACGTCTAAATAACAGATTAAATAATGTATTGTATCTGGAGGAAGTCAATCAAGAATGTAATATATCTCCTTTATATTAAAATGCATTTACAATCGTAGTCATTGACGCTAAAAGGTAGATAGAGATTTAATAACAAATAAGTATGGCTACCACAAAGTATTGAAAACGCGAAACACTAACAGAAGTTATTTTCAGTCTGCAGTGTTGACGGGCGCTTTAATTAACTAGAGCTTATCCATGAATTCTCAGTGTGCGATACTTCTCAATTCTAAGGGTTGACTATGCTAAAGTCCATTTAAAAATGAAAGATAAATCAAGTTTATGCAACCTACTGCGGTGGCTGCATGAATTAATGCGTCACCATCGCAATAGACTAGACTGCCGATGACAGAGATATTGGGGTTCATATCTCGGTCAGGTTTACTGAGGGTGGTTTTTCCAAAATAGTTTTCTGCTCTCCCTCCATGCCAATGAGGGTACACTTATTCTAAACTAATTCTTCATCATCCCTCTAATTCATTAGCGTAACTAGTACATATGCATACAAACTGAACCGGTGGTAAGATGCAGTGCTAAGAAAAATATATTCATTTAGCACTATTCACTATTCCGGATTTAAACTCTATCACTGAAAGTAAGGTGTTTCAGCTCATTACGCACTATTCTCTATTAGTAATGGATTATCAATTAATAAACTTATTACTAAAATTTTTGTAGTATGGATTCTCAGTAGGACATCTTGAACCATCCCTACCTTACTAGTGTCATCAAACATTTTGTGTAACATCAATATTTTAATTGAAAACTCTTATCCTTTTCACCTAAATATATTAATAAACATTATGAACAAAATGAATAGTTTGGAGAATATATAAATTAAACCTGGCAGCTACTAGTAATAATAAACAATCGGTAGCTTAAAGCATGAATTATCTGGGAAGGATACGAATCTACAAGGATTAATAAACATTCCAGAAAGTATTATTACTCTTAATAAAATATATTAATTTACCTCTTATCTTCCTAGGATCAATAATCAAAATGCCGCACAATATGAATACTATTCTGGAAATTTATATTACTTTATATCTGAACGAATAAAATTAATAAATATTCCATATAACATTAAAATATTGAGGCTCAGATCAATTTACAGTGACATCAAATAGTAAATTATTAATGAGAAATATACGTAAAATAATTCTTCTCAGCGGCAGACTAATTTACCCTTGGAGCTAGTTTTTTTTTATATCGCCGTGTTTAATTACCCGTTCGGTTTCTACGCATATGTAAGGTTTTCTAACTGCGCTTATGTGTTAGGGATGAGGAATGTAGGATTTTATAGGGAGTTTACCCTCATTTATGTGGTTGAAAATTTAGAAAAAACCACCCTCAGTAAACCCGGATAGTACTTGAACCCCGTTCTCCCCATTACTGACAGTTTACTCTAATGTGAGAGTGACGCCTTATACCTTTCTACCACTGAAGAGGGACCCTGTAGTATTGATAAACACTCTGTGCAATGTGAATATTCTAAGGTCCATATAAATGTATACCAGCACCTACTAGTATTAATAAATGGTAGTATTATTGTAGTTGCTCATATTAGTCTATGTTTTAAAAGTCTGAAATCACACCTAAGGCAAAATCCATTATATATACCCCCCTCCTTAACCCCCTCCCCCCCAAAAAAGGTATTTGCAATTATTATGTCAGCCATCATGCCTGGTTGCCTGTCTGTCCCTTGGCCTGGATTCTAAACGGTTTCATGGATTTTGTTCAAACTTGATATAATTATTAAAAGGCTATATATGGCCATACCTTGTGTTAGTTGTTTAAATTTGGCCCTAGCCCTTAAATTAAGTGCATTTTAGAAATAGTTTATTTTTAAAAATTCTGGTGTTTTTTTAATGTCCCTAATGATTTTTTTAAACTTGATGTGTAAGGAATGTTTGACCTAAAAAGTAAGAGTGTAAGTATACTAATTTTTTGGTAGATAATTTGTATAAGGATAGTTTACTAATTAGGAATATTTGAAAATTCTAATTCTTTCGAAAATTTGTGCTCGATTGACGAGGATGTGGAGATCAAGGTTCGAATCTCAGTCAGGTGAACTGGGTGGGGTTTTTTTTCCTAAATATTTTTCCACTCTCCCTTCACGAAAATGTGGGTTCACTTCCTCTAAATTAACTTTCCCAATTCCTTATCCATTAGCGTAATTAGTACTTAAGCGTATAACCCGAATTGGTAGTAAGATGCGGTGCTAAATAAATAAAAAAAACAACTAAATTACAAACACGGTGGGCTAAACTAGATGGATTTATAAAGCGTGTTCTCTTATTTGTTTTACTTACCACATTTCACAATAGAACACTCCTTGACTGATTTATGACGGCGATCGCTAAACTAAGGCAGGTCGACCCGTTGCACTGTACGTATTGGGGAGAGAAAGGGCTATGTCACAGTATCAGAAGATGTAGGATTGGGTACATTTTATGTGAGAGATTGGTGGGCACCATCGATTCGACTAGAAGGAATTGCTAGCAGGTGAAGTGGGTACCGTTGAATAAAATAGAGGGAATTTTAAACAGGTGGACTGGACAATTCATAGCAGATTATTAATTGTAAATGAATACAATAAATCGTCAAATAAGTCAGTTCTGTATTAAGTCATCCAGATGAACGTTAGCTACCCCTTATTTTATGTCCGATGTAAATTTAATCATGCTAAGTGAGTGGGGGAGTAAAGTTGGGTTAGATTATGTTATGTTAAGTTAGGCTAGCAGTGCCCACTCCACGATAGGTGGAAAATTGTGGGGGCGTAATCCACCTTTTGGAGGTAGATCGTACTCTAAGGAGCAATGCCTAATCCAACTTTGTGTTTGGGTGGTGGTGGAGGGAGGGGTGAGAGGGGGAGTCTAGGGTCAAAAGCAATGCTCAGTACACCTTCATCCCTCAGTGCCACGATATCCTATTTTTTAACTTAACGATGTAAAAGCTTGCCAACCTAGGTTTAAAGGCCACGTTTACTGAATTTGAATTAACAAGTTATTTTATTGTATTAGTAGAGATTAATTTTTGAGCATTAGACCAATTTCAATAATGGTTAACCTACTTCGGTGGCCATATGGTCTAAGGCGTCACTCTCATAATAGAATGGACTGCCGATAATCTGAAATTCGGGGTTCAAATCCATGTTGCGTGTACCGAGGAGGTTTTTTCCTAATTGGTTCCCCACCCTCCCTCTACGCAAGTGTGAGCACACTTCCTTTAAATTCGACATTCCTCATCCCTAACACATTAACGTAATTAGTATACTGTGTATGCGTACAACCCAAACTTGTAGTAAGACATGGTGATAAAAATATATATATAGTCCTGATGAGACAATAAAGTTTGGTTTACAAGTGTATGCATGGTACAGGGTCATTGTGGTTGGCCTCGTTACTTATTGTGGTTCCATAATATACATCCAGATTAATACGTGTGAACTCCATTTTACAAGCAGCAGCAGTCTTATCTTTACCGATTACAGTATGGCTCTTTATTATAAGCTGTGCCATAGTGTAGATAATCAAGGTACGCTTGCTAGCTTTCAGGGTAAACGAAATGTGCATTTAAATTAACTTCTATTTCTTAACTAATCCTGTTCTAAATTAATAACTGAGGTTTATTTTAAGTGGTTAATTTACACCTTGCATTCACTAAAGCATTTTTTTAATTAATAATAAAGTAAAGTACGTTTAGAAATAAAATGTTTTTGCAACTAACGACTCAAACAGAAATATACCGTAAGGATGAAAAAGGTTGTTATAGAACAAGTTAACCCTTATTTACTTTCTTAGCACCGCGTCTTATTACCTGATAAAGCTATACGTATATGTACTAAATACGCTAATGGTATTTAGGAATGATGAAGGTCACATTAAGAAAAAGTGTACTCTCATTTGTATGAATGGAGAGTAGAAAACTACTTTGGAAAACCACCCTTAGTACACCCGACCGAGATTCGAACCTCAATATCCCCATCATTGGCAGTCTGGTCTACTGTGAGAGTAAGGCCCTGGACCACGTGGCCACCGGAGTGGGTGAAACCTTATTAACCACGAAGAAAAATGGGAAACACTCAGGGATAAACCTTGAGTAAAATACTACTCCCAGTACATCCAAACGAGATTTGAACCTAAACCCCTTCGTTGCTGGCAATCCAGTTTATGTTGAACCTGATGCCTTAGACCGCATCCCCATAAGTGTAAGTATCCTACTAAATTTAACATAATTATATCCATAAGATTACAAAACATGTAGAGTGCCTTGTGTTGAAGTTGCTTAAGCTTTCTGCTTAAATTCATTAAACAACCCCCCTCACCCCCGCCATCACGACCTGTTTGCCAATTTGAAATCTCGAATTACAATATTAAATTTGATTTTAAATCCCGAATCCAAATACAAATCTTTTAATATGTTCAATTTTATCTTAGTAAAAAATTGTAAATAGAATTTTGGAAAAATTGTTAAGAGGCTTGTTTGTACCACTGACAAACATTATTTTGTTTCCCATGTATCTTTCGTCATAACAAAAGAGAATCCTTTATGAGTAAATTAACTATATCAGTAAATGTTTTGTCCTTTTTTGTCATTTTGTTTATTTTCTAACCACACAAGTATATATAATTGCCGTAAACAATTGCTCAAAGTTGTTATTTTAAGTCAGGATATTTGAGATATCTTTTAGATAATTTAACGAATCTCAAATATTCTTAATAAGAAAGGATTAGAGCAGTTCATATATATGTTATTCAGATATTATTTTTATAATGGTATGATACATTTGAAACAGAATCATATCCTTGACAAGAATATAAATTCAATAACTGTGGATTCATGTTAAGCAAAGAAAAAATAATGGGGCTAATTTTTATCATTTCTATCTTATATTCTTTTAATGAATAGTTTTTTAAAATACACCTTACATTTACTGTGTGATTTTTAAGTATTTAGAGAGATTTCTCTAACTCTTAAATATAAACAGAATCCTGTTGGGCTTTTCATGGATGTACTCGTATTAGACTGTGATCAAATCTTGACGCCTTGACTCGAGGACTACAACATATTTGTAAATTTAATTCTAAACTAGAGAGTATATTGTCTAGGAAAACATTAAATCAGGTCAAATCCACCAAATTGTTAGAACAATAATACTATTTATATCCCTTGTGAAGGGCCTAGTGTCATAAGAATCCGTGCCATAAAGGGTTTTAAAGACACTGTAAAACCATTCTGTGCAGACACCTTCGGGTGTATTATTTACTAGGCTTAGCAATAAGGAAGTTACAAATAATTTGGTGTCAGATGTAGATCAATTTGGTCAATACCAAAGAAAGCGAATACTAGAAATCATTAATTTGGCAACTGGGAAAATGTGTTTATTATAAACAAGTTCTCTTTTCAGAAAGGACAGCAGAGAGCAGTTTAAACTCTTAGCATTTTATGTAGGGTAAAATCTAACAACTTCTAAAAAATGTCACATAAATATTTTGTCATTAATACAATAGTATGGATTCATAACGACCTTATCCTTTGTTGGGATAGCCTAGAAATGAGAAATGCTAATAAATTCATCATTTAAGAAACAGCTAATATATTTTAAAAGCATACTGAAATTTTATCAAGAAGGAAAGCTCATAATATTGGATTTGGTCAAATATACTGTCCAGTGTCCACCAATAAAGCATATATATGGAAATATCCTTGCTCTGCGGTTTTTGTTTTTGTTTGAAGGGAGATCTGAAGTTTCCAAACAACTAAAAAAAAACATTCAAATATCTTACAACTTTCTTTTGTGAATGTGTTAAAACTACTTTACTAGCTTGAGAAGCTGTATATATATATATATATATGTTTTTAGCCATATCTTTGATCTCAAACTTGTGACATTTAATGAAATATTGATGAACATAAGCAAATATCTCCTTTTAATAATTATTTTGCAATAAATAAAAAATAGTTAAGGTCTTAAATCCTATTTAAACTTATGTATAACTTTCACCTACCTTTTGGCGTGAGCCATATTTGAAAATAAAAATCTCGAATAAAAAAGGATTCCTGGGTTTCTGCAAGGCGTCAGAACGCTTCTTTTAAGTGAACCGCTTAAGACGAACCCATTCAGAATCCTCCATCGGGTCAGAAGGTGATAATATTCTTTAGTTTAACTTGTGTTGAAAATACTATTCTAACGTTGAATTAACCGGTAAATTAGCTAGACAATTATTATTCATGAATGAGAAATCCCACCGAAGACGATTTTCTAAATTATTTACTTAAAAACAGCTTCATTGGCATGTGTTACTTATATGTTTGTCTACCTAAAAGAATCACATGGTAAAATCATTGATATAGTATAGTGAGTTTTCCTTTATGACTGGGAAATAGACCCGATTCAGTTCATCGGGAATGGTGAGAAAAACTAGTAGTTTTTTTAGATTATCTTCAAAATAATGTATTGTCTTTAAATTATACTCTATTATCCTGTATTTTTGAAATTATTTAGTTTAGTGTAGTTCAACCATATATATATATATATATATATATACACACACACACACACAAACTAGGAACTAGAACTGTCACTGACAGGCGTAATTTAGGTATTCTTTGTAAGACTTTTCCCTGTTGCTTTGATATATTTTTAGATTCTCACCACGGAAGGTAGTGAGATTTGTGTCCATGGTTGTCAGTTTATCACCCTCAAGTAAATCAAATTTTGAGAAGTGTAGCTTGATGCCAATATTTTTCACGGGAATTTTATCTCATCCTACCTACGATAAAATATTTGGTGTTATTCAAATCTATATGTTTTAATCCTGCCTTTTGGAATGACTAAAGATGTGTTCAACGAAGACATCCTTTTATTAATTTTAAATAAATTAATAGTTTTTAAAAATTATTCTTGATACACTCAGTTTTTGGCATATATTTTGGGGTTCTACTCATAGGGACACCTTGGCAATTACTATGTACTGCCTATGATTTAATGTCTGCAGCGTGACGTACTCTATAGCTGATCATGGTTTAACACTGGAGTAGGAGGTTAGACACCAACTCTGTCGAGGGTCTGACCCTGGGACTTATTAATTGTCATTGAAAGTGCCAGTCGTATGGGGAACTGTTGCCAGCCAAGCATAAAAGGCAGGTCTATATTGGTATGTGCGAAATTAATCAAGGTATAAAAGCTGGGTTACCTTGGTAGGAATATGTGAGGATGGTTTATGAAAGTAAATTTTGGCTCAGATTATCGATTTACAAGCGAGTTCCATTATACCACCCTATTTTGTTATTCAGATCTCATAATAAAATTCATATTACATCCGTTTTCAAATTTATTTTATGTGGAGGTATACCTGAGAGAAAAAGATTGTTGGGGTACTC
Organism: Timema poppense; assembly: GCA_902141375.1. Lineage (NCBI taxonomy): Eukaryota > Metazoa > Arthropoda > Insecta > Phasmatodea > Timematidae > Timema > Timema poppense. The sequence goes on along the minus strand of CABFOV010000001.1, from coordinate 381,368 downwards.
ATTTTGATAAGATTTCCTTTTATCTTTAATCATCATAATCGATAGAGTCCACGCTAGAGTAGCAAACAACTTCTTCGTCCAGTAATTTTAGAGACCCGTCGTTGTCGTTACTCTGACACAGTATTGACATATTTTCATATATCATTATATTTCGGGCCTTAAGATGAATGTCAAAGGTTTCCTTGAATATTTAACTAGTTATAAGTTGTAGTTTGTCACTTTGATAACGTAATTTTACAGCTTAGCTTTATTGAGAAGCTGTCAGTATCCCAGCTTCATAAGCCATAAACTATATTTCGGTTATTGTTAATGCAAGCTCCCACTCATTCTAAGTGACCCAAACTCCAAAATCAAATGATATATTTTACTATTATTTGTACTTTATATGTTTTATGCGATTGAAGGAATACTGTTAGACAATTACAGAAATCTTTACCCCAAAGAATTACTTTACTGCCAATTGGGAAGCTATTTCTTGTTATATCATTCAATGGTTTTTCAATTATAGTAATAATTAGTGCCATGGTCACTTCATCCCAAATAATTATTTTTGATTTTATGATTGAAGCAGCGTTGGATGAATTCATCATCATCATCATCCTGGGCGTTTAATTTTCAAATAAGAGGATGGGTAGCTACATTTAATACTGAAATCTCCACTTTCTCTTTAAAAGGTTAGGAGCTATAATATCAAAATAAACAAAAAAATAAGGAATAACTACACCAAACTAATAAAGATATACACATATTAAAAGCAGGAGAAGATTTATATGGTAAATAATTTGTTATTTTAATAAATGCAATTTCCACAGTAGATTATTTAAAAAGCATCATAAAAAAGGCTGAGGAACAACCATATAGCTTAATATATTTTGTAACTAGCCAATTTTATTACATCCTAAATTCTTGCACTCTAATCATGTTAAAAAGGCAATTCCAATATAGAGCTAGAGATTAGATACAATCTAAGCAACAATGCTTACCTCTGTTACAAAAACATAGTAATATTTATTATTATTATTATGATTTAGCACCGAGTCTTACTATCCGTTCGGGTTATACGCTGTAAGTACTAATTACACTAATTAGGAATTGGTAAGGTTTAATTAGAGGAAGTGAACCCGCATTTACGTAGAGGGGGAGGGGAGAACCATTTATGAAAAATCACCCCCAGTTCACCCGACCGAGATTCGAGCCTCGATCTCCCCATTCTTTGCGGTTGAGCTCATCACGACTAGCGCGTTAGCCAACTACGCCATCGAGACGGGTAGAAACATAATGAAATAGTAGTAATATATTTCAACGAGGATCATAAATGAAATAATATACCCTGTTACAGAAACGTTATGATAAATGAGTCTCATGATTTGTCAAAGATCATAACGGTTAAATGAGCCGTATCACAAGAAAATGAAAACTTTATTAAGTTCTGTATAGCCAACATTGTCCAAGGTTTAACCTTTATTTTTAGCAATGCAATGCTAATATACTCCCTTTTAAGATAAGCATTGTTTTCGTGCTTGTTAATCATTTTAAGGATTTTATTGTTCTGTGGTATCGGTAACTGGGGGAGTTTGGTATCAGAAAAATGGCTTAATGTAAGATTATCAGTAAATAATGAAAAGTTAGCTTTTCTAATAAGCATATATATATTTTTTTACTATCTTATGACCCATCTCGGTGGCGTAGTTTGCTAACGTGCTCATCGTGTTGAGCTAGCTTGCCCATGACGGGGTGATCGAGGCTCGAATGTCGACCAGGGGAATTAGGGGTGGTTTTTCCTAAAAGGTTTTCCACTCTCGCTCCACGCAAATGTGAGTTCACTTCTTATAAATTCAACCTTCCCATTTCCTAATCCATTAGCGTTATTAGTACTTAAGCGTATAACCTGGATAGTGCTGCTAAGTAAAAAATAAAACAAACAAAATACTATCTTTATTTCATCCAAATCGGACTCAATTTACACGTTACGTATGCCATCACTTATTTTTAAAGTTTCGCAACTATCTCATAAATATAGCATTATCAATAGCGTCTATATACCATATGTAAACGCTCTAGGACTCTTATAAAATACGTTTCGTCCTCCATTTGTATTCTTCAAATTTTGTTTCTTATCATTTATATTTATACATGAATTATTAACCATAACTCATATGATTTTATAAAGATGTTCTTAGTTTTGTTTTACATTATGTATGGATACTAGTTCAGTAAGTTGTTGACATCTCGCCTGCTGTCAAAGAATTTAAAACTCAGAATATACAAAAAATAATTTTACTGCCTGTTCTTTATGGGTGTTAAACGTGGTCTCTAGCCTTGCATAACAAAAATAAACTAAGGGTGTTAAAAACAAGGTGCTTTGGAAGATATTTGGTCCAGCAAGAGATGGAGATATTGAGGAGTGGAAGATATTACATAATGATGAGCTGCATATCCTGTATTCATCACAAGACATGGTAGTACATGCAACGCTGAAGGTAAAATCTATAATCGTGTTCAGAGTATTAAATGGCTAAAAAAAATTGTAAGAAACCATTTAGAAGACCTAGAAGCAGATGGGAGTAGAACATTAGAATGGACCTGAAAGAGATAGGGTGTAATGAGATAGACTGGATATAACTAGCCCAAGATAGAGATAGGTGATGTAAGTGTGGCAATTAAATCTTGAGTTCCCAGTGCCATAAAGTAAATAAGTGGGTATATTTTGGGACAGAATATATCAAAGAAGATCATAAGGAATTTATCATATTTATTTATAAGAAAAAGGCAAATCATAAATATTGATAATGCTGATACTCTTTTTATCTAACATTTTTTTTTTCAATAAATGTTCAGTGATTAAGTACCACATTTCCAATGTTTCCGAAAATTAATTGCAGATGTATGTTGTGGATTTTTTTTATTATAAAATAAAATACTTCCGGATATATTTAAAAAATAAAAATCTTGGCATCGTCAAGCAAACCAAATCTATGTAAACACACGCAGCAAGGTTGAAAGAACGCGTCCACACATACCACTGCTCTGCGGGCTGGTCTAGCTTTAGGTCCAACTTAGAGGAGAAAAGACGGCTAAAAAACTTCCAATGGAAAAAAAGAACACAACACAAGATGAACTAAATAAGAACGACAAGAATAGAGAAGAGAGAACAATGAAGAGCAGAAAAAGAAAGAAAGCAAGAAAGAAAAAAAGCCTAGAAGATTGGTATGCAGTACACAACAACAGCCCCCCTCCCACCCCCCGAGAAGGGGGTGGGCGGACGTGTGCGAGGGGGTTGAAGAAGTTAGGATCAATACAAGGAGTTTGGCTTGGAGGGAGACCAAGGAAATGTTAGTGGGCAAGGGATGGGTGGAAAAACCAGGACTGTGTGGTCATAGAAGAAAAAAATAGTCTCACTACATGCATACTTTGAAAACAGTGTTTAAAATATAATATTTTATTTTCAAAAATTTGTTTAAAAATTTTAAAGATTGAAAAAAAATAATTATTTTGGGATTTGTTCATAATAAATAAATTTAGGTTTATTTTAAAAGTAAAATTTTCTAAAAAGCACACAACCTAAAAAAACAACTTATATCCGACGACCTAGCACTCCACTACCTATAGTTAAGTCCAGCGTTGATATAGATAAGGTATTTTGTTATTGAAAATTAAGAAATCATGAAAGGTCTAGAGATTAAGACTGAACTTGAGGGTTTTATGTATATCCGAATTCCAAAAAGTTGTTCTTACAAGTTCAATACATCTATGCTGTATAGACCTAAAGCAACAGGAGAACTTGTTTAGTGGCTTTTGTTCAAATTTGATAGTTGAGCTGTGTCCATGTGGTCATATTTCTGGGTGAAATGGTGATTTCTAATCTAGATATAAGTTTAAAGTTATTTAAGTCATAATTGATTTTTAACTTGAATTTTTTTCGAAAATAGCTGTAAAAACTTTGTGCTAAGCTTACATCAAGGTATAAATTTACACGACGGATATCACTTATTATATTTTTTGTAAAAATATGAATAAGGATAGTTTAAAATTGACTGATTTAAAAAAAAATCTATTTTTCAAATATTGTCCAAATGATTTTTAAAATAATGTGTTCATTTTTATGAGGCTAAAATATTTAAAAGCATTTAACCTTTTTTTTTCAAGCTATAATTTGCAAAAGTCCTTATGATTTTGTCGAACCATATATTTAGTAAAAATACACTAGACAATTTAAATTATTGAATATTAATTTTAAAAACCATTTTAGTTGCTCTAACCAATTTCTTTGTAGTTTTATCTGAGTCAGAGAAAAGGAAATTGCCTTATTTTAACTTTATAACTAGCTAGATGTTTGATTTACACTTTTTATACTATGAAGAGATTTAATTGTGTTGGATACAATAAATAACGCTTATTAATATTTAAAATAATATATTATATAATAATAAATTATACATACATAGCTACATTCATAGATACATGCATACACACACACACATACATACATACATACATACATACATACATACATACATACATACATACATACATACATACATACATTACTTAATAATGACGTTCCCTTACAGGATAGGCAAGAAACGGTATTTATATACTGTGTATAAAATCTCCGTACTTAATCCATCCTACCTAATTTTATCCACACGGTCCTAACCTTGCATACTCTCTTCATTTAAACAATATCCATACACCGAGTCATACATTCTCTTTTATTCTTAAAACTCTAATTGTATCTCTTTTTCACACATTCATCTACCACAATTAGCCACGTATTACTTGGCCTACCCCTTCCTTCTAATCCAAACATTCTACCTTCATATATTCGCTTCGTCACCCTATTCACACTTATCTTCTCAGCATACCAAAAATAAACGTAACACGCTTCTTTCACAATTACCTATTGGATTCCCTTTAAAACTGCACTAATTCAGCACCCAATCATTACTGACTCTGTCCATATGAATTTTTCCACAAACATTTCTTTAATATCTCATTCGAGCCACAATCACTTTGCTCTTGTATTTTTACTAACAAACCCACGCTTCACATCTAAAATCAATGTGGGTGCTTACACACTTTTATATACTGCCGTCTTTATCAATCTATATACTATTTTATTCTTTTTAATAGCCCACTTACATCCAACTAGCCTCCGAGATGTATTCACCCCTTTGTCGATTTTTCCAACTATCCTTCCATTTTTACACAACATTGTGCCCAGATACACAGAATCATTCACTTGTTCTTACAGTTTTTACATTTCTACTGAGCTGAAAATCATTTCCTGATCCGTCCTTATCAAAAACTACCACCTTAATTTTAGAGACACTTATACAAAAATTTATTCTGCCTGTAGCTAAATTAAAATGATTTAATGAATTCTGCAAGTTACTTTCATTATCAAACATTAATATGGCATCAGCTGCATATAACAGCACTTTCATATTCACATTATCGATTTGTACACCAACCGCATTCTTTCAAGAATCCCTCATACAATTATTAATGAATACATCAAACAACCATGGATACACAACGCAACTTTATCTAACACCCAGTTCAATGTCAACCCATTCGCTCAAAGCTCCATCCACCGTAGCACACAATTTACTTCCATTATACACTGCCATAACTGCCTTTACTAAATATGCATCCACACCATACTCTTTAAGAACATTCCACAACATATTCATATTCACCCACTCGTACGCTTTCTACAGATCAACTAATGCACAATAAACGTTATTCCTTACTGCCATACATTTCTCAAATACGATTCATGCAACCTTTACATGGCTTAAATCCACACCTCATACCCCAAATCTTGTATGCAGTATTTTCACTCAGCCTCCCAATGATAACTATCTCAAAAACTTTGCCTGGAATACTCAACAAACTAATTGCCATATAATTCTAAAATTAGCTTATACTGCCTTTACTTCTGTACAAAGAAACCATAACAGCATTCTTCCAGTCATTAGGAACATTCGAAATCCTAGCACTCATATTGAAAAACTCACACACTTTGACAAGTAGTATTATGACCCCACACCTTAGCATTTCGATTGTGATCCCATCTACGTCCGCAGCATTGCCATTCTTTAAAGCGGTCATTGCTTTAATACTTCATCCACGTTCATTATTTCACTCATCATAACATTTTTCCTATTTTCTGCTACTTTCTCTATATTTCGCCATACAATTACTCAAAATACACCCTCCATCGCTTTCTAATACTGATTTCAACTCAGAACATCTAACCACGTTTATTATGAATGCCATAGGCTTATACTTGTACTCCTTGTTTCGTTCTCCATACCTACTTCCAGCACAGATTATTTCCTTTAAAATAATTCTGGATTCTTTCTTATTCTTTTAATCTGATTTGCTCTTTACTCTCCTTTACTACTTAAATTGCATTCATATTTTTCTCATTTTATATGTCTCCCATTACCTCTCACATTCTGTTTCACTCTTCAAAGAAATAATTGGTTTATATTCTTCTTTATTTTCTTACACAGCTTCTTTCACCCATTCATTCAACCATAAATCTCGTTTTAGGTATCCCACCACTGCAGATCTGCACACATTTTTCACGCACCTAATAACAGTCTTTTTTTAAAATCTGTTCCAAGCACTTTCTGTATCATTAGCATTTATTTCTACATTCGATGCTATTGTAAAGTTAATGTTTGGCCCAGAAAACTTTCATATTTCACTCTTATACTTTTAACTTGCAGCATTTCCACCTTTATTCTTCCTTACTAAAAGCTCTTACGCTGCTTCCTCACAAAATTCCTAACAAACTAAGCTACTGAGATCACTAGGAAGTGATCCGTTCCTCATACAGTTCCACACATAGCCCTAATACTCTTTACTAAACTTCTAAATCTGTCATCACACTACGCAATCAATCATCGTTCTAGAATTGCCACTTTGCCATGTATACAAGTGTATATATTTGTGCTTAAACCATATGTTCAACATAAATAAACCCTTTTCTAAACAGAGACTCAAAAACTCTTTACCATTCTCGTTTGCCCTGCTATCATCATACCTTCCTGACACTCTCTCTGAATTTTTTTCTGGGTGCCCACACATCCGTTCATATCATCTAAGAAGATAATTCTTTCACCCGGTTAACATGCATTAAAGACTTCATTTAGTTCATTCCAGACTCCATTTTCCCATTCTAGACTTCATTCTCTACCGGAGCATAACGAGCAACCAACAAAATTCTACGAATACCTATTTTCATACGTACCCATAGAAGTGTAGATGGCATCGACTCATACCGTTTCACAAATAGCTTAGATATAGGACATGGGATTATACTTACTCCTTGACTTCCCCTTACCCATTCATCCAAACCTGACCACAGTGCCAGGCTATCATCACTCGTCATCAAAATCTCTTTCTCTTTCCAATTGGTTTCACATACACACAGAATATCAATATTTATTCCAATAATTTCCTCTAACAACTCATTCTTCTTTCCACACATTCCTCTCACAATCCACGTTCCACTAACCAATGTTCTTGCTAGCTTGTCAACATATGGACCCTTCAGTTATAACCTCAGATGCCCATCATAGCTTTGACCATCCAAGGATATTCTTTCACCATTTCTTTAAGTAATTTTAAATAGAGTAGACCAGGTTACAAGCCTTGATCATACCCGCACCCATAACAGTAACGGTAAGGATTCTGTACAAATCAGTGATGGCACATTTTAGCCAGTATACAAGTACAACCTTTGCCCAGTCTTACCCTGAGCACGCTTGCACCATTCCTACAAACCAGTATCCCTACTATAGAGACTGCCTTGTTGGCCATTATACTGTTGCCCGTGCCAAGGTGGTAAACTAACAAACGATAGGAAATGTCTGTGGACAAGAACTACTGAGAGAACCGATGTTTGCTTAGTCATAAAATTTAGATTTTCAGCATTTATTGATATTCCGGTTTACTTGGTAATATAAATTTCGTGTATTTGCACTTTTGGAAAGAAGTTAACCAATAAATTATATCGAGTAGATATATATTTTAATATTCATGTTATTACCATAATATAACTACGCAAATATTGGTCATGTTTATACATATTTTAGATTTCCTGTTGTATTTTCATTATGATTCATTGTATGGAAACTATAATAAGCAATTCATAGCAGTAATTAAAAAACTATTTAGAAATATAAAATTAATTAAAATAACTTTCTTATTTAATGTTTAGTTTAGAAAGTTTTATGTTCCCGAGTTACATATTCATAAATACCACTTTTATTGAAACAGAATGATTTTTTTAATTTAATGTTTAAAGATTTTATATATTAAAAACCGTATAACAAGCTGTCAAACAAAATTACTGAAATAAAAACTCTTTAAGATGTTCTTTCAACAAAATAATTTCCAAGCAAACCGTATTTAAGCAATTGAAAATAATGATATTAAAATTTTAGATATAAAACGTGTTCATGTTATGATATAGAAACCATCCGAATTATTATTTTGAGTTTCTCATGTTCAAAAACAATTTTAATTTATTCGTGGTCAGCATATTTTCAATTCAAACAATAGTTTCAAGAGCATAGTTATGAATGCTATTTAACTTAATATCAGCTGTTGCATTTATTATATAGCTAGTAATAAAATGCTATGTAATCATGGGACCAACACTTTAGATGGGAATGTAGGGAACGTGAAACAAATAAGTGTTTTTTTAAATTTTTATATCTTAACTTTTTTTCTCAAATTAAATCAATTATGGCTTCAGTACAAATATAGAGTTTAGTTTTCTTCACACGATAATACAAACAGTTCTTGAATATCTTTCAAGGGTGTCCTGGAATTTAATTATACTTTTTCTCCTTATTTAAATGATTTATTAGATAATGCCTGAATAGATATTAAACTGTTGAGGTCACCATGTGAAGAAAATTAAACTCTTTGTTATTTTTGCAAAAAAAAAAAAAGGTTAGGTAAAAACTGAAAAATACTTAACTTTATTTGCATTCCCTACATCCCCACCTTAAAGCTGGATTCCCGGTATAAGAATATTTTTCCCATATATAAACTCGGCCATTCAATTATTAATATTCTATAAATATAACAGAGCTCTTTATAAACGTTTCATAGCTAATGGTTTTTTCAGAACCGTTGAATTTGATCAGTGTTAACACATTTCGGGGCCGTATACAAGAGCTTGACTAAGTGAATGCCAAGTGGACACTAGCGTGGATTTGCTTGCGTCATCATAGGTTAAATGATGGACCGATAGTGTGGTCAGGAACAAACTATCGGTCCACTAACGTCCTTGCATACAACCCTGTGTCTCAATCTAGAAGTTAGGTCTTGATGTCTACTTCTATACCCACAACCACATGGTGCTAACATATATTTTATATATTGTACATTTGTCTGTGTTTCTATTTATCCTTTGTGTAGATAGCAATGAACATATATTTTTGATAAAGGCGTATCAAACGCTTTTTAATATTATGAATGGCAAGACTATATGTTTTATACATTGGTTGATCAAATTAAAAAAGTTTTATCGATAAGAATCGTGATAGTTTAATAAAGGTGTACATATTTTATAACTAAAATATTATGATTTAATATATACAACAAAATTATATATTAAAAATATATATTTTTTAGTAGTTTATGTTAATAATACATAATATTATCCACTCAATTTCTCAATTCCAACTATCTTACTTTACTAATTGTGTTTTCTTGAGCTGTATAGTTGAAGTCGTAAATTATAAGAAATGACGCCAAGGCAAAAAAAAAAAAAATTAAAAAAACATTATTTTCATTGAGATTTCATACGAAATGTATTTACAATAATGGGTATACTTGCTCGTTCAACGATCTTAATGTGTGAAACTTACATTATAGTCATTAACATTGTCAATTAGTAGATTTTATAAATGAAAGAGAATAATTTATTGGCAAATTGAGGGGAGGAAAGGTATATGTCATTAAAAAAAACACTATTAATGATTGAGTGATACTTTTTTTACGTTGCTATTCACCCCCTACTACTTCTCTTACTATTTTACTATTTTAAGGTACACACTATGTAAAAAGTAGAAAGTAGTGTGGTCGACCTATCCCTGGCCTACCTAACTTCTTCACTTCTATCCCTTTAGTGTGTATAGAATGCGGATATCCAATTGGTATAAGATTCAGTGAACAAAAAACAGTGGGTAGTAAACATTCAACAATAAATGAGTATGTGTGTGAAAGGGGCCGCCTCCTTGTGCTCTTAAGCGTGTTGCAGACGTCTAGAAATCCCACATTAATTGAGAAGTGGCTTATAGCTTTTATAATATATTGCTCACGCCAAAATGGAAGCGAAAGATAAGGTATTGCCTTATTTGCTTAAGAATAACATTCTGTTAGGCCATTTTACCTAGTAGAACCCTACTTTACAGTAGGATTCAGGTAAGGAGAAAGGACTTTTGGTGGGTTATTAGTAAAATAAAATGTAACCTTACATATTTATGTAGAATTAAAGAATCTTGCATAAAGAGTTTTATAATATTTAAATTTTATTATTAAAATGGGAAATTATAACACTTTTAACAATGTGTCACACACAAATGCTGTAGTTCTTAGTTTAAAGTAAATGGTTAGAAGAATATATATTCAGCCTTCCTTAAATATTTAAATCAACTTTAAATAGTGTCACAAAATAAAGTTTAGTACAATGTTGATTGTTTTAGTGGACTTGATGTCAAAATTACCACTATACACACACTGGTAATCTCATCATCCAACGCGTTACTCTCGTTTTGGACTAGATTGCCCGTTACGGGGAGACCAGGGTTGGAATCCCTGTTGGGTATGCTTAGGGTTATTTTACTATATGTATTCTTACCCTCCCTCCATACAAATGGTGGTACACTTCCACTGACATTTTAACTACCTCTTCTATATTAAATTAGCTTGATTAATGTAGGCATAGAACCTCTGTGGTCTAGATGTCAGGGTTCCTGGCTGCAGATCTAGAGGCCCCAGGTTTGATCTCCGAAGATACCAAACAAATTTCTGTTAAGCAGTTGGTTTGGAACGAGGTTGAACTCAGCCTCGTGGGGACAAATGAGGAGCTACTTGAATAATAAAGTAGCGGTTCTGGTCTAGAAAACTGAGATTAATAGCTGGATTGTACGTTGTGCTGACCTCATGTAACCCTCTGTCTGCAAATTTGGCACTATCTTCGCTAACAGCGGTGGCCAATCGATCCGGTTAGCTGTCTTGTAGGCTTACACCGTGGAGTTATTTTAATGATGATTTTTTTTTGCAGTTTTGATGCTTCGTAATTACCATTATACACACACCAGTGATCACATGGTCTAATGTGTCGTTCTCGTTTCTGAGTATATTGCCAGTGAATGGAAGATCAGGGTTTAAGTTCCTGTCGGGTGTAATGAGGGTGCTTTTTTAATTAACTCCTCTCACTCCACGAAAATGTGGACACATTTACACTAGAATTCTACCTACAAAATTTACATTTAATTTGGGTAATTAATGTATGCGCATAGCCCAAACGGATTCTAAGACGTGTTGTAAAAAATAACTATTATTCCCATAAGAAATAATGCAGTATGAGAATATTTCCTTCCAAGTAGTAGACGGTGCCCTCAACGCGTGAATCCAATAGTTCACGATTACCGACACTTAGAGGATACCGTTAGTAAATAATTAATCCAGGTTAAATTTTAGACAGTTTGTAAATATGAAACAAATATCTGAGAACATCGTAATTGGTTATACCTTTAACCAAGAGTATAAACCACAAATAATGAAAACAGCATTGTTTACATAATATGGCACTATTAATGGTTTCGCTGACATCAGACTTGTGCGTTTAGATGAATGATGCACTAAAGATTTTCAGATTACGTAACTTAACCTCATCGTTCTTACCTGACAGAATACCTCCCTACCCCCACTTCCCTTCCTTCTAAACCAAACCATTCAGACACTCTTTCCACTCTCACTCTCCATTTCTCCTTAGGCCTCTTTCTTCCTTTTCTTGTCTTGTTTGTTCGTCTTTCTATTCTTGTTTTGGACCAGGTCATAACTTCCTTGCACCGTTAAAAAGGACAGCCCAAACCCTAGGTAAAGAAACGGTGCTATTACTGGACGTGAAGACATCGACCCCTTTTAGGTGACCAGATAACATTGAAAGAAACGAGTTGAAATTTAATGGTGATTCATTTAATGACTTTTATAGATTTTAATAACTCCCTTTCTTAAANCTTCTAAAGTTTAATTTAGAAACAAAATGTTCAAATATAATTCGAAAAATCTGTATTCAAAAGAAATTAGTCACATTTATAATATTAATTTGGAAAACTTCCAATATACTATTTTACTGGAAAATAATGATGTATAAATATAGTATTGAGTTTGTCCTCCTATCTTTGTGAACTGGAAATTAAACCATCCAGCTTAGTTTTGAACTGTTATTAATTATTTGTACTGTTATTATTATTATTATTATTATTATTATTATTATTATTATTATTATTAGATTTAATTAACGTGCACTTTCTGTAACGACTGATTATATACTCACACGACTTATAAACTAATTGTAATCTAGAGCAAACACTATTTCTATCCCCCCCGCATCTCTTTGTGAAAGGGAAAAACTACAGTTTAGCAGTAATAAATTTTCCAGCTCTGGCAGACATCGAACTAAGGACCATTTACTCAGTTTATAAAATGGACTTTGGTCTCACAGTGAAGTGTTTAAAAGGTTGAATATATGCAATATTTAGTTCTTTTACGTTTTTATAGACCTTGCAGACACTTGTATTAGTCAAGCATTAATTAAACACCACAAACAGATCCCCAATGGATAACCAATTAATTAATTATAAGCAGTTCATCGTTATTTACAGTTAACTATATCAATGACTCGCTTCATTTAGCACGTGGATTAAAAGGTCTCACTCATCTATTCTGGTATGCTGGTGACACAGAGATCGAGGTTCAAATCTTTACCAAATGTATTGAGGGAGATTTTTCCATAATTATTTTTCCAATTTCCTTTTAGAAAAATGAGGTATTTTTCCTCTCATTTCGAACTTGTGGAAATTTCGAAGGATAGTAGGACGTGGTGTAAAATACCACTCATAATTATAATAATAATAATTATTATATAAATTTCTCGCTCCTATGGATTAAATTAGGGACCATTAGGTAAGTAAAAAGATGCTTGGTAGGTTTATCTTAAAGGTTAGAAATTATTATTATATTAAAATAAGTTATATTTTTATATTTTAAAAGGTGGTTGACACGTTGAATATCTCTCGATTCAAAGTTGTAAAGTTTTCTAGTTACTTTCTACCTCCACTTGTCATATTTTGTTAACTCTCTTACATCCGTCTCATTGATAACGTAAAATAAAAGCCAAACTCAAACAATCTAGTTTGTTAATGATAGGGATATGGTGGTTTAATTATCATATGTGTGTGGTCTCAGGATATTATTATTATTATTATAATTAGCACCGCGTCTTACTACCCGTTCGGGTTATACGCACTTACGCTAATGTGTAGTGGTAGGGTGATTGTGAGATGAAATGAAGGATCTACAGTTTAACGTGGAATCCGAACCACGGTGGAGGCCTGGTATTCCACACATTCACAAGATGTCTTGTCAGAGGTGAGAGGATATTATTATTAGCACCCCGTCTTACTACCCGTTCGGGTTATACGCACTTACGCTAATGTGTAATGGTAGGGTGATTGTGAGATGAAATGAAGGACCTACAGTTTAACGTGGAATCAGAACCACGGTGGAGGCCTGGCATTCCTCACATTCACAATATGTCTTGTCAGAGGTGAAGGAAGGGTTTGGTAACAAGATAAATCTTTGCCGGGACCTAGGATTGAACCCCCGCCGCCAGCATAGAAGTGTAACACCCTACCCCTAGACCGCCAGGTCACCTGGTCTCAGGATAGTTTTAATAGATGGTTTGTTTGCCACTCTCTCTTCAGACAAATGTTTGTACATCTAATCTTAATTCTACCTTCCTCATCCCTACTACAATATTGTAGCTATAGAGATTAGAAGGATAATAATAATACGCGGAGCAAACCGTATAATTATCTTACGTCGTAGGTGGTCATTTGAGATTGCTGACGCTCGAATGTATCGCTAAAAAAAAAAAAAAAAA
>CABFOV010000001.1:354174-366963 GCA_902141375.1 Timema poppense | reverse complement strand
AAAAAAAATCAAAAATCTATTTTATGATTCGTATATCCTTGTACTATACTATGTCGGAAGCAAAATATGTTTTTCCAATAAAACAGCAGGTCTGATTTTAATTATGTTCAGAACTTTAAAATATAAAATTATTTGGCTTCTCACAAATAATATGAAAAACAGAAAGCCAATTATATAGTATGTCTTTATGAGGTATGATGAGTATGTTAGTTTGATGTACCTCGATTTTTTTTGTAGGATTAGTGGGTGCCCATTTAAAGAAAATCACCGTGGTAAACCCAGACTCATGACAGGTAAACAATACAAAATGAAATGGACTTCTTTTTTCCGCGTGCCCCCCGGAGCATATAGGAGTTTTGATGAAACCTGATTAAGCAATTATCATGATTGAAATTGAGAAACACTTGGCTAGTGAAATAATCAAAAACAATTAAGTCAATATAGCGTAATACAAACATCATAAGTAGCCTTTTATTTAGTTACTGATTTTTGGTTGAAAGACAGGGAAAAAATATTTAATGTTAAGAAACTAATATGTTGTACATCTTTCTTCAGATGAATTTAAGTTATAGTAAAGGAATATTAATATATTATATGTGTTTTAAAATAATATAATATTTAGTTGGGTAGGGTTTGTTATATTTGTGAAGATTCGTTTTAAATATAAATTAATTTGTTAACGCTAGAGGTTTTCCAATATTTGGGAAAATTTGAGCTCAATTTACATGTACGATAAGAACAAATAAATAATTTATTAATAGGGTCTTAATTATAACCCTGAATTTGATAAGCCAAGATGAAAAAAGTTTCAACGTCACTTCATAAAAGAGTATTTCTCTGTGGATAAAATAATTGTATACTTCTGTTTAATGTGTGATTTGTGGATGTGGAAAGAAACTTTTAACTTGTATGATATTTCACCATTGGCATACTCATAACGGTGGACAAATGGTTAAAGATATCAGAAACGTATCTCCATTGGTTGCCAAGGAAGTTTAGGTTGGCGTTGGAATCCCAGCTTGCTACTATTGAATTGATTTTTCACATGTGATGCATTTGAACTTAACTAATTCCCTCTTCACATTTATGAGGATACATTTCAAATAACCTACCCTTCACATTCATATAACCTAGATTAAGCCATCAACAAACCTTTTAGAAAGTATTCACAAACACTACCCTTTATGTTTGCTTAGTAGTCTAAGTTGATGGACTAACACATCATGCGATTATGTTTACAGAGAAATGCGGTGGGATTCTGATAGTAATAACATTTTAAAACACACAAACAAATGTCCTTAAACTCAATATTGATAAGGTTCTAGTATTATATTTATTGTGTCTTATGAATATTTATATATTCAATTGTCGACCTTGGTGGTCTTGGGGTCAAGTGCTCACCTCAGGACCCGATACTCGTGAGTTCAAATCCATCCAGGGTCAATGGATTCATCTAGAGCAATAAAGAACCGATGTACAACTTCCTTCGTAGGGTAAGTAAAGCCGTAGACTCCATGTCGAATGTGGCATTTAAAACAATCCTGCAATATATGTGAAAATACCTTTTCCCGCAATATCGGTAGGCCCTTTTGCGTTCTCTCATTGAAATTCTCGTGTACTGATATAACCAGTTAGTTCAGAAAGTGAACATTTAATACATAAAATAAATAAAAAATATATATATATAATTTCTATCAAAAATGATGGCTGTACATCATATGACTTGATGTGTAAACATATTAAAGCGGTATTAATTATCTTTTATAACTGTAAAATACTGTCCTAAGCAATTAATGTGTTTTACGTTGCCTAGTAATTAAAAAAAGTGTGTGTTTGAATACATCTGGAAATCCAGAATATAGAGTTAGACCTCTTAACTCAATTGGTAGTAAGTATGTCTACTGAACTAAAAGTCCCGGGTTAAATTTACACCATGGCCGTAAAATGTGTCATTAGTTAATTTAAAGCATCCCTTTTCTCAGTAATGAATTGATGGCCTGGGGACTAAGCTTTGTGTCTGTTCTATGTTTGAGTTAGGTTATAAGTCATACTTGTTTATTCAAGTAGGGTGACCTGGTGGTCTAGTGGTAAGGTATCGGACCTATGTGCTGGGGTCCAGGGTTCAATCCTCGGTCCCAGCACAAATTTATATGATTACCAAACCCTTCCTTCACCTCTGACAAGACATCTTGTGAATGTGAGGAATGCCAGGCCTCCACCGTGGTTCGGATCCCACGTTAAACTGTAGGCCCTTCATTTAATCTCACAATCACCCTACCATTACACATTAGTGTAAGTGCGTATATCTCGAACGGGTAGTAAGACGTGGTGATAATATTATTAATAATAATAATAATAATTTATTAGTAGCTTCTCATTTGTCCTCACGAGGCTGAGTTCAACCTCGTTCCAAACCCATTGCTTCACAGACAAATTCTATAAGTGCTGGGGATCAAACCCGGGAGCTCTGGATCAGTAGCCAATAACTCTGACCACTAGAAGTAGTGATGTTAGTATATAAAACTGAGATTAATGGCTGGTAGAATCGTTGTGTTGATCACATGACACCTTCCACCCGCAAATTTTAGCACTATTATCGACAACGGTGGCGAATGCTCGGTCGGGATAGCTCGCTTTTGGGCTCATACCATTTAGTTTAGTTTATAAGTCATATGCTGAGATAAATAAATCAAACAACATCCTTTTTCCTCTCTTTTGTTAAGTTTTTTCTGAAGCTGGAGACTTATTATCGTTTTTTTCTCAGAATAAAGTTAGTTCAAATAGTCTTTTTAAAGTGGGCTGGTAGGCATTGCTAGTTAAGGCTAAAATGTTTACAGTCTTAATAGGTAAATATTTGTTTCAGCAAAATTAATAAGATATATCTCCAGTAGAGACATATAATCTAATTTATCTACATAGTGATCTCAACATTAATTAAATATCTGCCAAGAGTGTCCTATAATTTGGTGAAAAGGTGAAAACATTTTCTTATCATTTAAAAAGTTTATCATCAAAAGCAAATACTCAAGAAGTGTTTCTATTGGTATGTGAAGAAAATTACACTCTGTGTCTCTACTGAAGATATATTTGATATAATTTGGCAAAAACAATTGTTTACTATGAAAAGAACAAAAAATAAAAAGTATTCATATGAACAGTTCTTGAATACCTGTCAAGGGTGTTCTGGAATTTAGTGACAAGTTTTATCTTCGTTTAAAAAGTGTGCCACTATTCTCATAATAACAAATCTTCAATAACCATGTTTATATCACCATGTAAAGATAATTAAACTCTTATGTTTGCACTGAAGTAATATTTAATTTATTTGGACCCAAGAAAAATGTTTTTACTTTTTCTCACGTTCCCTACATCCCGAGCTTGGTACTAAAGAAGGTAAGTAGTTTGAAGTTATGGACTTAATTCTAATAAGGTACACATTTTTTACCTTGTCACTAAGTTTGGGTCATAGTGTAATACATAATGGTACATTATGGAGTAAACGTAGTACCTGGTTCTAACGACTCCAACTAAAGATTGTAATAAGTAAGAATAAATTCGACACATTAGCTTAGTCGGTGACCTGGCGGTATAGGGGTAAGGTGTCAGACTTCCGTGTTGGGGGTCCGGGGTTCAATCCCCGGTCCCGGCACAGATTTATCTGATTACTAAATCCTTCCTTCACCTCTGACAAGACGTGTTTTAATCACAACTTGTGAATGGGTAGAATACCAGGCCTCCACCGTGGTTCGGATTCCACGTTAAACATTAGGTCCTCCATTTCATATCACAATCACCCTACCATTACACACTAGCGTAAGTGCGTATAACCCGAACAGGTAGTAAGACGCGATGCTAATAATAATAATAATAATAATAATAATAACTAGCTTAGTCAATAGTGTGTCTGTATACTGAGCTAAAAGTCCCAGGTTCAATTCCTGGCATGACCGAAAATGTTATCAATGGTAAAATGTGGGTTCATATTTTCACAGTGATGAATTAACGGCCGGAAATTGTATGTTATGCTTGTCCTGGTCTTAAGTTAGATAATAAGTCATATGAATAAATGACAGTCTTAGCAGGCCGGTAGTTGAAAATATATGGCTTTAATAAAAAAAAGTGACCCAGGCAACAGGCTGGGAACATTAATGGATGTAAAAAAATAAAATAAGAAATAATTATATAACCTAGTACTTAATCAACTAGGGATTATTATGTTATTAAGAAGAATGGTACAGATATTTTAGAAACTCAAGACAAGCATAAAATGTGTAACTCAGCTAATATTCATACTATCTATAATTCTAAAAACTGTAATTTTTTATAGATTGGATTTAATTATTTATTATATAATTTTAAGATTCTCTTTATATGACAGTAAGCTTCTATCAGCTGAGCTTACAAGTAAATAGAATCAGTAGTTTTATTTATTTAGAATTTATTGTTTACCTTATAATATACTTCTATATTTAGCTAGAGCAAACTATATGATTAACTATTAGATGATATATTTGATTAGTGATAAACGTACTAAGCAAAAAAAAAAGTACAATAATAATATTTAAAATTCACTTGGATTTATTATCAATATATTAATTATATAGTTTTATTGTAGAAAATATAAAACCAAAGTTTTTGAATAGGAAAAATATTGCTTAAATAAAAATATATGATTATAAATAGACATTTAAAAGGTATTCATATAACCTATACGTATTCAAATATATAAATATTTATTTATATATATTCATATGCATATATATTTATTTAGTATTTATAAATGTATCTATATACAAAATTATTTTATTATACATTGTTGTTTTCAAGTTTTTCTTTGGACTTGTGACACTAGGGCAAATATTTTCCAACATTCCACAACGGTTTTATTACTCTCGGATATAATTACTTTTAAATAATTCCATGCCTTATTTATGGTCACAATACTATCAAACGAAAGATAAAAAAAATAGCTCATATATTTTAAACAACATCAAATGTAGTAAATTAGGTATTCATACAAGCTTCAGGTTAAAATGTAATACAAAGCACTTGATTATATTTATAGATCTTCGCCCTCGAATTTTTTTTTTTTCACATCATGCTATCTCCGACAATCCTCTCTTCAGGCAATTTCTAGTGTATTCAATTAAAATTATTCTTTCTGAACTTGTCAAAATAATTAAATGATTTAATTACCAGTTCTCAATATGAGTGTACCAGCTATCGGAATACATAAAGTTGTTTGAATTTTTTTTTTGAATTAGTCTAAACTAGCCCATTTTGAAAACTAACCATTAATTGAACTGCCGTACCCTAAGGCGTCCTTCAATGTTGTATGGTCTGGTTTCTCGGTGATGGAGAGGTCAGACAGGCTTTGAATTGCAGGATAGGTTTACTGAAGATTGATTTTCTTAAGTGTTTACCATCCTCATTCATCGCAACAGCAGGTACATTTCTTTAAAAAATATCTACCTTTGTATCCCTCGGTTATCCCTCGGTTTAAATGTGTGGCTAACCCAGATAGGATCCAAAACGTGGTGAGTAAAGTAGTTCATTTTAATTTGACACTAAAATAATAAATTATACATGTGTGTAATATATTTTTTAGTGAACGCATTTGATTGGAAAACAAATATAAGCATTTTTATATATTTTTTTATTTATAGTATTACATCTCTTATAAAGGGTAAGGAAATACAAATTCAGAATAAGGGAACACATAATGCTTAAAATCGATTTTTAAAACAATAAAATAATCTGGTGTTCGTTTAGTTCATACAACCCACATCAGTAAACGTGTGCAATAAACGTCAAAACAATTTTGCTTGGTTTTTCAGTGAAGAGGAGCGCAGGGAACACATTCTGGCACAGTGCGCTGGGAGAGTAATTTTCTTGAGGATCTATTACTCTCTCTTCAAGAAAATTTTTATTCCATATTCCTCATCCGTAAAAAATTATTGTGATTACATTGTGGTAGACCGGAAGGTTAGATAAAAGCGGTAAAAAAATTAAATTCTTAAATTTTTCTTTTCCGGGATTCAGGTTCAGCATTAAGTAACCTAACAGTGGCAGTGTAAAGAACGTCGAATTTTTGAAATTTTTGTGACAAAACATTTTTAGGTAAAAAAAAAATCAAATTTTCTCCAGTAAAAACATATTTTAATTTTCTACCAATATTAATCTCAACGTATCTTAAATATCTTTCAAGGGTGTCCTAGAATTTACCTTAACTTGAAATTAAAAGCTATAATGGTTACATTCGTAGATTGATAAAATTTTGATGGTCGGACACCTTAACTAAATTGGTAGTGAGTCTGTCTACTAAACTTAGGGTCACTGGTTCGATATCTGGCATGATCAAACATTTTATATTTAGTGAAATGTGGAATTTCCCTTTCACATTTGAATTAAAGGCTGAGGGCTGGATAATGTGTTTGTCTTAGATTTAAATCAGTTTCTATGTCGTGTGCTGATTTGATGTTATTGGTTCACAGCGTGCTTGTTAAAAACATTTGATATAAAAAAGCTGGAAGTTAAATATTATCATTTTACATTCATATATATGTATGTATGGATGCAAAAATTCTCTAATTTGCCGATATGTATCTGGCTACAAATTACATCAACAGGATGTTAGCTTATATATTTGGGTGTGCTAGTAAACTTACAGCTTCCCTAGGTTTTTTTTTACCTTGGCCCGATAGCTTACCTGTGTTCCAGTGTGGACAGGGTTGCCATATCTCGCCGGTGTATCAGAAGTCAAAGGAAGCGACTAAGGTTAAACGTTTTCACAGCAGGGGGTACAGGGGGCTGTTAGAGGGTTGTGGGGGTCTGTGGGGTGATTGGGAAGGGGGTGGACCCCCTACAGGCCAGGGTCAGGATTGAAAGAAGGGAGCAGGAGAAAAGAAGTCTCTCAAGGTCTTTCAGTACAAAAGACTGCACTACACCAAAGGTACTCATTGGTTCTTTTTTTCCCCTTATGTTTCAATATTTTGAGCCTGGGCCTTTAAACTCCGGCTCATATCAGCTGACGACTAGCTAACCATGGATGAAGACAGTTCTCATAATATAATTTGACAAGACTGACTGATATGGGCGAATGAGAAGAGTTCAATTCCTGACTGAGGGCAATGAGGGAATGGATGGTGCACATCGTATTAATTAGTTTTATTTTCACCATCTCTTTATAAATTCCTTAGATTTAGGGAAAAAATTATCAATAAAACAAAGTCAAGGACTTTATAATTAGCCTGGAAAAGTAAACTGTTTAATAGAGGTTATTTATGGTTTTGAAACATGGTCATTTAACTTATGCGACGATAATAAATCCAAGGGGTTAGAAAATAGAGTAAATAATGTAGACTGAATGAATTTACTTAATGATGAGTTACATACCTTGTGCTAGTCACCAAATATTACAAGGGCAATAAATATGTGAAGATTAAGATAGATTGGCCTTGCAGCACGAATGGAAGAAACTAAAAAAAGTTAAAAGGTATTGACTAGCAAACCTTATTGGAATAGACCATTGAGAAGACCTGGACGCAGTGAAGTGAGTGAATAAGAGGTGTAATGAGTTGTACTAGAAATAATTAGTTTGAGATAAGGGATAGGGTGGATAAGGTGGACAGGATAGAACAAGCTCAAGATATTTATAGGTGGCGTACTTTTGTAAGTGTGGAAATGAACTTTCGATTTTCGAGTGCCATAGAGTTAGTTAGTAAGTAAGTAATAGGACGAACACAAATATTCAAATTTTGAAAGCACCTTGTTAACTAAAATCCACCTTTGATACATATTTGGTTAACTTCTCTCATCCCTTTGATATAAAGTTGGTCTGTATTGAGATTTTAAAACTATCAACGTCTGTCTTTGTTTACTAATATATACTTGAAAATACTAATTTAAACCTTAATTTGTGTGTGTTTTTGTATGTGTGCATCGCGTATTACTATTAGTCCATTCTATCTGCATATTTATACTAATAGGGTAGGGATTGAATAATAGAGGAAATGCACCAGCACTTGTTTAGTGAGAGAGGATAGAAATAAATAAGTAAAAACATGACCTCAGCAATTCCGGTCAGGAATCGAATTCTGACGTCCCCATCATCGCAAACCAGATTATACGATGTTGACAACTTAACTTGTGAGCTCACTGGTATTGGTGGGAAACTTTTGAAATAAGATATTTCAAGAAATATGTCGCCACTGCTAGAGAACAGCACAATATTTATTTTTATCCGAATAGATCATACCAACACAAATATACTTTGTGACAGTTGTATACTTACTTTTTGAATGTTTTATTTTTAGAAATACCATTGATGTCAAACATTACAATTTAATATTCTATTTTTTCAGGTGAAGCCACCATAAATATTCAATGTTTGGTAACATAAATATTACCATTATATTTGGAGGGTGGTAAACATTTCGATTCTGACTCAAGAGGCTGGAGTTCAAAACATAATTTTTTGAAATTGAAAAGTGTTTTACTACACTATGACTACTAGTACAATTTCATGTTCCTGTTCTCCTAGGAAAATATAATTTAAATCATCAATATCCAGTACCCTAACACAATATACTTTAAATTTCTAAACAAACATAATCATGTTCAAATTATTTGTAGATGTCCATTTAAATGTGTTTAAAAAACCAACTCCTTAAAACTTTTATGTCCATGGTACATAAACTAGTTACACCAGTCTATGATCTGAGTGCTAATGAAAAATTATACCATGACAAACTAATAAAAATTGACTTAATTAATGTATAAAGTAATTACACTGATTAAGCACTAGAGTGTAGGCCTGTATAAAACATATGTTTATTTTATATTTAATGATTAAAATACAATGCCTTGAAAAGAGGTGTATCATTATCATATATATAAAAATTCATGCTTTGATAGTCTTAAGGCAATTTATTATAATTAAAATCACATGGCTATAATTTAGGATTGCATTCATATATAAATTATAGCTATGTGATTTAGCGCTAAGAATATTAAAATAGAGCTACATTATTATAAAGCTCTTTCATAACCCTAAGAATCAGAACAGCTTGTATATTGAACCGACTTACTTATTTACTCTATGTTACTAGGAACTCAATTTTTCCTCTTCTTATTATTATTATTATTAGCACCGCGTCTTACTATCCGTTCGGATTATACGTACGTACGCTAATGTGTAATTGTAGGGTGATTGCAAGATGAAATGGAGTAAATACAGTCTATCGTGGGATCCGAACCATGGTAGAGGCCTTAAATTCCACACACTCACAAGTTGTGATTAATACACGTCTTGCCAGAGGTGAAAGAAGGGTTTTGCAATAAGATAAATCCGTGCCAGGACCAAGGATTGAACTCCAGACTCCCAACACAGAGGTCCGACAACTTACCCCTAGATCACCTGGTCATCTACTTGGAACTCGAAAGTTCATTGCCGCACTTACTTAAGTATGCCACCTATCCTTATCTTGAACTAATTATATCCAGTCCACCTCATTACACCCCATCTCTTTCAGGTCAATTTTAATGTTTTCCTCCCATCTCATTATAGATCTTACCAATGGGCTCTTCTGATTTGGTTTGGCAGTTAATACTCTGAAATGTTTTTAGAACATTCCAATCGAGCTGCTTGTCTTCCCCACCGTAATCTTTGAGACATGAATATCCTAACAATGTCTTGTGACATGTATAGGGTGTGTAACTCATCGTTTTTTAACCTCTTGACCCCCAATCTTCTCGTCCCTTTTTTGACCAACAAAATATAAAATATTCTTTCAAATATTAGTTTCCTCATAGATCAAACCAGGATCCCCTATACTCGCAGGTGACCAATAAAATTTGGGCACAATCATATTATAACATTGAACCACATGCTATTCGAAATATCCATCTGAATAAAAATCAATCTTAAGTACAAATACTTGGTGGCCTGACTCTAATGACATTGGCATGGATCCATACATTAGCATAGAACCAGCATATTAGAAATTCTTTTAAATAAATACTGGTTTAGATATACACACAACTATATTTACTAAACCCGAGAGAAAACATCTCTTTGATAACATAAAATTAAGGGGTATGTTCTGAAAATGATATTATGACCTTTAGCTCTACATTTTTTTTATGAAAAAGTAAATATAAATATAACTATTATAGTTTCTAAGAAGTATTAATAAACTAAATAAATTCCAAACCTAGGGAAGAAGTGAAAAGGGAGAATGTCCACACGTCTAGGGGACACTAGTTTGAGCATTGTTTTCAAAAAAATTGTTTATTAATAATTTTATGTTGGTCATCTTAGCCAAGTACTAAAATATCTGACACAATAAAATTGTGCTTAGTGATTATTGTTTTTCAAATATGCATTTATCCAAGTACTGTTTTTGAGTAAGCTAAGCTAGTGTACAGTGTGTGTATTTTTACTGAATTTAATATCTCTAAAATACCTACTAATGCTTCAACATTTGTTTCAATTAATTTATTTTTACAAAAAGGTTAAATACATTAGAGTGGTCTTCGATTTATTTTAAACTTAAATAGGCCTATGATAAAAAAATCACTTCTTAAAAACTAAGATAGATGTATCAATTTATATTTAAAATTTTGGTAATACACAAACAGTTTTAAAAACATGTACATTCAATTAAATTGTGCACATATTAGCTAAATTAAAAACCAACTTTAAGTAGAATAAGGCATGGTCATAATGCTTTGAAGTTGGTTTTTAATGAGCACATAAAGAACAACGATTAAGTTTATTTGACTCTAACCTCCGTCTTGTCAGTCATTTCACACAAAGATTTATAATTGCTCAGGGGAGGAGATTTACTACCCATGTAGTTTCGTTTCACTGCACTCCTGTGATAACTTACCAAATAGTTTATTGGCAATGTGAGTTAACGCAAATATTTTAATTAAAGAATAATGCCTTGTACCATTTATGGTTTACATGGCTAAGGGTTTAACTAAAACGCCGTAACTATAATTAATTGGAAAATATGATGATATAGAATATAAAATATCAAATTTAGTTTGAGGCTTTTCTAGACCCGAAATAATATCTGAAGGCAGGTTTTTTCCACTTTACAATAGAATAAAATAATGTGCACAGAAACTTACTACACGTCCGAGATATTCGAATTTAATCTAGCTAATGAGATGAGGATGGTATAACTAAGATAAAGTGTACTCACATTTGAGTAGCAAATAGCACCCTTAGTACATGTGGCTGGGATCCAAACCCCGACTTACATGTCACCGGAAAACCACACTGGCCTACTTGACGTTTAGTCAATGTTCCCTACAATATGGTTAATATAATATAAGATTTATACAAACATTTATAGTTTTATAGCTGGGTACTATACCACATTATTTGTGTTTTAATAGGATAAGTTTATAGTTATTCTGGTGTATATTAGCTTACATCTCATTAATTTATCTAGGAGTAAAAGTACACATAATCTATTCCCAAATATACATGTATGCATACCGTTTATTAATCTATGGGTGAAATTAATTATGATATTAACGACAATAACACACTTTTGGGTCGTGTTAATTTACCTAGGATTGAAATGACACGAGACATTAATCACAATATATCCATTTGGATCTCATATATTTATTTGGGGGTTAAAATACCCATGCTATTACTAATAATTACACACATTTGGGTCCCGTTAATTTATATAGGAGTGAAAGTACACATGCTCTCACACACAGTCACATATTTTTTGGTATTGTTAAGTTATCTAGTACAGTAGTTAAGGAACACGTGTTATTACAATTACACACTTTTGGGTCCCGTTGATACATCTAAGATTGAAATAAAGCATGGTATTATCCACAATTACATACTTTTGAGGCACGCTACATTTCTCTAGGAGTAAAAGTACACATGATCTCACTCATAATTACACTATTCTCCCCCTCCTCCCTTCCTTTCCGGAAATCCTAATCGAAATATTAGATCAGAGCCGAGATTTGTTTCAGAATATATTGGTGATATTATGAAAATTACTATTAAATATAAATTATAAATGAAAACAAATGCAGCCGGGCTGAAACCAGGGTCTCTAAACCGGTATTGGAGAGCTCCCTAACCACAAAGTGAGTGAGATCACCTCTTCTATCTCGCTAGGGCGTGCTCTGCCTGTTCCACTGATGGCTGTATGTTTCACAAGCAAATATTTCGAGATACATAAAAGTAAAACCATTTGTCTGGTATTGTGTTCCTTTCTAGACAACCTTGTTAGTTGGCTCTTAAAATATAACGGATGGGTCCGCTTAACGCCAAAATTCTAAGGCTCACATACATAAATTTAAAATAAATATTCACAGACAATCCTTTTTTTTTATGAGATGAAGGGTGTAGAAACATAAATCATTTGGACTATGCCCAAATCACTTATTTAGTTTTATAATTGAAAATATTTCATGTGAGGGTTTAAAAAAAATTAATTTCATCATCTTCTTTTTGAATTCAGATCGTTCATGTAAGACAATACAAATATCTACTACGTGATGGTTGTAGAAGCATCATAAGTAATATATATTTAGTTTAAAAATCAAATCTTATCATTATAGTTTTAAAATACTCAGTTTTGTAATGCTAATATTTAAAAAATAAAATATGCAATTACAAAATTGAATGAATCTGGCTATCCGAGTAATTCAATACTTATTTTAGCACCATATATTAGGCCACTATCCATCCAGTTTATTAATTTAAATTCATCTTAACACAAATCAAATTTGGAAAGAGTG
>CABFOV010000001.1:317803-344162 GCA_902141375.1 Timema poppense | reverse complement strand
GGAAAAAAAAAAAAAAAAATGTCATATGTTTAGTTTAAAGAAGAAAAAAGTTCTTCAGCCTTTAAGGTCATTGCCGGATTGTATGGGGACCGTTTTCTTATAGCTTTTTAGGATAGAATCAAAACCATTAACATAATATAAAATTATTTTATGTTTTCCACTCTATCTTTATGTAAATGCTTGTATATTTCCTTTAAGAGCTACCATACTCATCCCTACAACATTAGAGTAATTATAATACTTAAGTTTAACCCAAATTAGTAGTAAGCCTTGGATTAAAAACCTTATTAGACACATATTGCTATGTACAGTACCTACAGTGAAGAGAAAAATATTTGGCTCAGTGGGAAATGAAATGGAGGCGTTCACAAACGTTTAACCATCCACACATCTCCGCTTAATCTGGAATTAACTTAAACACCGACAGACTGTTAAAATGAGCCGGCGAACAGTTCGTAGTTTATGAGCCGTAATAACCATAAATTACCCTTATTCGCCATTTATATTTTGTCGATCGAGCTTGGCATTAAATATTAATAGTGCTCTTGACCAGATAGATACCTAATATTTTTCTTAACTAGAATACCAAACTATATTAATTTCACTACAAATATAACGAATAAAATAATGATAGCTACTATACATTTTATGGAAGCGAAATAATTGTATTTAGTTTTACAATCTCAGCTATTTCTTATGAATAACAAGTTAGTCAACATAAAGACTTGAAAATAAATCAAAATAAGAATATTGGCCTACCCCCAAATATTATTTGATCAATTTAGAGTTCCACTTTCTTAGTTCAGTCGGTAGCGTGTCTTCCTACAGAGCTAAGGATCCCGGGCTCGATTCCCGGAATTTCAGAAAAATTTATCATTGGTGAAATTTGGGTTTACCCTTTCACATTAATAAATTAACGGCCGGGGATTGGATGTTGTGCCTGTCCTAGTCTTAAGTTAGATTATAATGTAGGCCTATATGTAGCTGCGACAAGCTTATCAAGCCGGTAGTGGAAAATATATGGCTTAAATTAAGATTTGCTCCAGACCATAGGCTGGAAATGTTAATGGAAGTAAAAAAAAAGTGTTCCACTTTTAGTCCAGAATATCCCTAAATAACATAATTTTAGGGACACAGGATCATGAAAAAAGGTTTTAAATAAATGCACATTCTTCTAGGCCATTAAGGGAAAGGTTAAAGTTAGTAGAAAAGATATTCACATTTTCGTGGAGCGAGAGTATAAAATCATTTAGGAGAATACACCTGAGCAGTATTCGAATCCATATTTCCCTGTCATTGAAAGTCCAGTCTATATTACACAATTAATATGTTTAAAAAAAATTAGTGTAGATAAAGCATATTTCAACATGTCTTATATTCCGTTGCAAATACATCATTTTGGAAGATAGTGTCACCAAAAATTTAGCTCTTTTTCTCTAAAGCTATTTACCAAAAATCTCTTATCAAATTAGAAATATCATAGTTGATAAAAATAAATTTCTAAGCGGTTCCCATTATCTTCTGCTCACTTATCCAAGAACTTTTATGCAACATATCCACAGTGTCTGTTTGTAGTAACATGAAGTAGCATATATCTACCTACATTGATTTGGTTTTAATACATAGGCATCACTATATATTAATTATTAGGGGGTGCAGAATGATCCCAATTTAGCTTTAAATTATCAAATATTTCGTACCGAATTAATAAAATCAATAAAATTTAAACGGAGTTAACTCTACATTCATATAGCTTATATCATTTTTGTATTTCTCCTAAAAGATATTTTCAAATATCTTATTAAAATAACTCATCCCATTTGATCAGATTATTTTGGGGGAGGGTGGGGAGTCTACCGGTCCTCTCTTCTAGCGATCCACGTGTTTTAACAGGGGGTGTTGAGTTCTTCAACTGAGCCTCACGGAGTCCAAATGCGATGTCCTAGTTCCCCCAGACACCCCAAGTAAATGATTATAAGTTGTTAAGGATCCTCCACTACACCTCATGTAAATGATTATAGATAAGTGTAATTCCTCCAGGAAACCTCAAGGAAGAGATTATAATTAGTTCTAGTTCCTCCGAGACCATTCAACAAAAGGATTATGAGTAATTCTAGTTCATCCACAGCACCCTAAGGAAGAGATTATAAGTAGTTCTAGTTCCTCGCCAACATCTCAATGACGAGATTATAAGTAGTCCTGTAAGTAGATATTACTTTGTTCATGGTAGAGAGACTAATTTATTAAATATAAACATGTTTTTCTAAGTTACGCAGAGCTTACTAAACATAATATATTTACACATTAATAAATAATTGTGAATCCACTAAATAATTTTCAGACATCTTCGTTTATCTCTTCGAAGGCTTTAAATTTCTTTGGTCTGGTTAGGTTAGGTTAGGTTTGTACAGTACATTAGGGGACTCCCATAAAAGTTGAAATACTCGGCTATGGAATTAAGAGAGCTTTTACCAATAGGGAATCAAATCAGGTCTCGTCTGTTTTGAATACATCTAAGCTTATATACTTTTATTCAACTAAAACGCTTTTTAAACAACTAACAGCATTTTTATTGCATGGTTAAGCCTATATATACATTCAAAAAAAGTCAATACGAGTTAATGAATGATATATTATAAAAATATATTTTTCACCACATCTCACTACACATTCGGTTCATACGCGTATACATATATTATTGTAATGTTCCAGGGACTTAGAATGTTAGAATGTAGAGGATATGTGCCCTCATTTTCGTGTAGGTAGAGTGAGAAAAGCTTAAGAAAGGTCCAGACACAGTCTTTCAGACCATGATTTGAATCCCAATTTCCTCGTCCTCGGCAGTCCAATCTATTGCTAGAGTGACGCCTTATACCAGGGGTTGTAAACTTCAATGCCTACAGGGGCCAGACAGGTAACAGTTAGTGATGTGGACCGGGTATAGGAAAAATAAACTGAAGCTTTTTTAGTCAATATGTTGTAGTCACGTAACATTAAACAAACATGTATAATATCTAAGATTATATTTATATTAATAAATGGAAAAACCTACTATTCAAAAATATAACTATTAAAATAATTAAGATATATTTTGTAGTTTATTGGCTGGCCTTTTGGTCTAGTGATCAGCATTCCTGTCTGCTAAGCTAAAAGTTCCGGGTTCTATTCCCGGCAGTACCATAGGTATTTTTCCTGAAGGAGGAGTGTTGCTGTTGTTGCCATTGTCTGGATAATTGGGCATTTCGGTTTAAGAGTTCTACTGGAACCACACAACCACCACTATCCTCTCATCGGGATGAAGTAACCGCACCTACATGGTTCTAATAAGACGGATACATATCCGCCACTGACAGTAGAATACCAGGAATGTCTAGTCGACAAGTCCTGGTAGCATACGATAAAAAAAAAAGATTTATATATATCTTTGATATAGAACCAGACCAACTACGCATGTTTTCTATAAATTTTTCAACAGAAATATATACATACAGCACTTGACATTCAAACTAAACAAGATAAGTGTGTGAGCTGAATCCGACAAAAAAATCGGCAATTTGCCATCACGCAATGGACCATGAGAACAATGTTGCATGTCATTTTGTATACTCAAATAATTAATTTGATTTTTTATTATAGTCCGACACTATGGCTCAGTGGGTGGAATGTTTATATTGTGTAAGGGTCCCATGTTAAAATCCTGGTATGGTTGAAAAATGTATTATTGGTGAAATAGGGTTTTCCCTTTCACATTGATGAATTGACAGCTGGGAATTGAGTGTTATGCCTGTTTTAGATTTAATTTAGTTTATAGCTCGTGGGCTGATTTAATAAACTAGTTCGAAAAAGTGCAGGCTAAACAGGACTACCTCAAATTAAAAATTAATATATTATTCCTAGTAATTTTGCATGTTCTTTTATAAGGGAAAAATAAGTTGACCTCAGTGGTCTTGGGGTAAAGTGCTCACCTCGGGATCCCTAATTTTGAAACATGTGAGTAGTGATTCGCTAGCGTATTTCTCTCGTTTTGCACACAATCTTGCAAACCCTTAATTTTGAAATTTCTGTGCTGCAAAAACTGACGTCACACGATCAAATAGCGAGTGGATTTTACTCGCCAGCCCCAAACCTTGCGAAACAGGCCTTGTCTGTCGAGCAAAGTATAAAATAACAAAAGGGATGCCATCCCCCTCTTCGGGTGCAGCTTTCTGAGAGTGATTTTGTTGAAATAGACCTACCATTGTACAAAATAGGTTTACAGAAGAAAAAAATATAATTGCCTTGTATACTTTATTCACTCCTTCAATAAAAATATTTGTTTAGGTAAAAATATAATTATTTTTTAAGTTTTTCACCTTTATTTAACAGTTAATTTGGCTGAGCCAGTAGAGTGATATTCTCATGATCTAGAATTTGCATGTTCAGATCCTGTTATCTTGAAACTTTTTTTTTTCAATTTATCAAAGTTTAAACCTTAATTTTAAATGATTGTATTAGTAAAAATATAATTTGTTAAAAACATTTTTTACAAAAGTATACAAGGTATTTGAGCTTACGTAGACTACCATAATATTCCTTAAAAATAATTTAACAAGGTAGTAAATTAATTAAAAACGGTACATTGGTTTTGAAATTTTGTATATTGGTGATTATTTAAAAATTAAATTGATGGGTTTTATGACATAAAAATGTACACATTTTAAAATAAGTATAAGCAAGCTAATTATTATTCGCATAGTAAAAACATTTAGAGCATTTTTTTTAAATAGTTGCGAAAGTAAAATTATATATTACTGGATTATTATTATGAACATGTGATTTAAACTGAGACAAAAATTAAAATATGGTATTCAAGGCGAGATTGACATCGTGAACTTATGAGTTTTAACTAAGAACGCTACCAAGTCTGCTAAAGTGTATAGTCAGAATAAGGATGGTTTAACTTCTACTCATATAACCCCGAGAAAATATTGAGACAAGTTTATATGCATACAGCTGGAAGATGGTTTTCTAATTAAACGAAACAAATCGTTTTACAAAATACACTCAATACAATAATAGTGTATACTTTCAGTTACGTTTCTTGTATAATGGCGTGTCGTGGAATCTCATCGCCTCAATCCTTAGCACGTCATAGCTCTACAATGTTGTCGGATTGAAAATTCAATCACAAGCGAAACAACACTACACCAATTTGCACGACAGTAAAAACCTTTCTAAATTAGCTCTGTTTTGATACAGACTGCGATTTTCGAGTTCGTGAGTTGCGAGTATTTTTACAAGTTTCAAAGTTAGGGGTCCAGGTCCTAATGTTTGTGGGTTCAAATTCAGTAAAGGTCAACGTATTAGCTTGAGCGATAAAAATCCGTAAAACAAAAACCTTCGGAGGGGAAGTAAAACCATTGGTCTCTTGTGTATTGTGACATGTAAGAGAACCCTGGAAAGTATATTAAAATACCTACCCGGCCAAATTGTTATGCCATTTTGTACTTGCTCATATAAATTCAGTGTGGAAGGCAATGGGAAACCACCACACTTCCTGAACACTCATAGTACATAGGATTTATACAAGATGGTACATGCGGCACTAACCATTTTAATGGATAGTTACACCCCCAAGTCCGTAGGGATAAAAATCTCACTAAACGGACCTTATAGTCATTGACTTAATAAGAAGAGTAAAAAAGAAATTTAAAAAATACACTATAATAAATATATTGTATAAAATGAACACAATATGTTTAATTTTAAATATAGATTTTTAATAAATTATAAGTAAAAAACATATATTTGGGTCTGAATATTTGGCCAATCCTTCATATTTTTAATTTATCAACCAACTTATACGATTAAAAATAAATAAAAAATTGAGATTAAAGTCCGCGTGCCAGGGAGTATTTGACTATGAAACATATACTTTAGAAATAAATAAATAGTAGAACAAACTGCTCCCTCTTAGTAAATGCCTACATCCATTCAGCTATAGCTCAGTCATTGTGAGCATCCAAACTAGAATTTAAAACCTTTAGATCTTACCAACAACATAATAACAATAAAGAATGCAAAGTAAAGTATGCAATACGATACAGAAATTGCAAGATAAACGGTATGAAAAATAAATAAAACAATAGGAACAATATTGTTCTCTTTTAATTAGTTTTTGCTGTCACAATAATTTATCAATATTTTGTAATCATTAGAATAAAAGGTTAAAACCTAAGTATTCTCCATAAGAAAAATAGTATGTTGCGCCAACAACTGTATTGTCTATTTAATTTTTAGTTATTTCAACAATTTTTGTCATATAATTAGATAAGGTTGTATCAATAAAAACCCTTTGTAGAACACCAAATTTGAATTCGTGTCACTCAAATCATTGTACACTTTGACTTAATGTCAGCCTAATTTAGTCTTTTTTATCATTGACGTGAAGATCCGGTCACGAATCCCGGCTGGGTTAGCTTAGGAATAATTTAACTAAATTTTTTCTTACTTTCCTTCTAAGCAATTTTCATATAAAGTTCCTCTAAGTTATATTATACTCGCCACTACCCTATTAACATAGTTAAATGGGGATAGACCAGATGGGTAGTCAGACAAATAATAAATAAGGTGGTCCTTCTTTCAGTGGACATGTATATAAAACACACGTCTAATATTTGTTGTGCACCATTTTTTAACACCAATTTGGAATATCTGTATGTTTATACTAAATTGTTAGGAATAATAAAAGGTAGAATTTTTAGTAAATGTACCAGCATCTGTTTGGAGTAAGGGTGGAAGTTCATTTATAATAAACTATCCTTAGTAAACACGACAGGGATTCTAACCCCAACCATCTCGTCATTGGTAGTTCAATCTATTGTGAGGGTGACACTTTAGACCATACGACCGTCAAAGCACGTCACTGTGAATTATTGATCTTGTTAATTACCTCTTTTAACTTAGCTACATATTCTGTGGCCGCAAGGTCTAAGGCATCGCTCTGAGAATTGGCTGGAATGCCATCAAGGAGGAGATTGTGGTTTGAATCATGGTCGTGTGTAAGGAGGGTATATATTTCTAAATGGTTCTCCACTCTAGTCCCACGAAAATGCGTGTTCATCTCTAAATTTAACCTGACTCAACCCAACACCTTAGCACAACTATCACATTTGTGAAAAACCATAAAGGGTATTAAAAGGTATTGATTGATATAACAACTAATAATTCACGTTGACTAAACAATAGACACCCACCTCGGTGGCGTAGTTAGCTAACACGCTAGTTTCATGTTAAGATAGAGTGCCGTGGACGAGGAGATCAAGGTTTGAATCTCAGACGGATGAACTGGGGGTGGTTTTTCATAAATGGTTTTCCACTCTTCCTCCACGCAAATGCGGGTTCACTTCCTCTAAATAAAACCTTCTCTATTCCTAACCCATTAATGTAATCAGTAATTAAACGTATAATCCAAATGGGTAGTAAGAAGTGGTGCTAAAAATAAAATAATAAAATAAAATATACCATTTATTAAAATGAATAAAATAGCCAAAGCTATTATTTATGATTATTAGTGAAGATTACTCCATCTAGATATCATATTCTGAAAATTGAAAAATTACACCTGGGCATGGGTTCGATTCCCGTGTCCAGGTGTCATTTTTCAATTTCCAGAATACGTTTATTATAAGCCTACTGCACAATATTTAGTGACATATCTCCAATTAAGGGTAGCAAAATAAATCTAGTTCTATTTTATAACTATTATTTTTTTAATATAAAATTTACTCTACACATAAACTCATAAAAAGGTAGGATTTTTTATATTATTATTATTATTAGCACCGTGTCTTACTACCCGTTCGGGTTATACGCACTTACGCTAATGTGTAATGGTAGGGTGATTGTGAGATGAAATGGAGGACCTACAGTTTAACGTGGAATCCGAACCACGGTGGAGGCCTGGCATTCCTCACATTCACAAGATGTCTTGTCAGAGGTGTTTTTTATATCAAGAGCTTGAAATGAATAACCACAATTTTCTACTATAAGCTAAAGAAAAGTTTATCTATCAGCTATCAAAATGATGTTTATAGATTATTAACGAATTCTGACTGAGGTCAGACGTCAGTTCTGTCAAACCGGTTACCTCATTTGAGTAAGATTTTCAAGAACTCTTAGTGTCAAAGTTCACGTTGCTATGCGTGGCCCGTCTGACCATTGCACTTTGGCAGCCTTTAAGTCTCGTCAACTGGATAATTGACAAGAGGGTTTGAGTGAGAGAGAGAGAAAGGAAACACATCAAATACTTTGAATTGCATGAGTGAGTTGTTTGCTCTTAAAGGAGAACAGGCAGAAGAGCATTGAAGCGACTTCAAACGAGATTCTCGATTTGGAAAGGGGCAACGTTTGATTTTAGTAAAATAAGATAAAGCTATAAATATAATCTAGGCAAATTTAGGATAGTTTCTAAGTTTGACAAAAACAACACTGTTTTACTAAGCTTAAGAGAAATGTAAGTATTATAAGCTGGACTCCTGTGCAATTGCAAATGGTTGCACACAGGTATATTTCCTCTATATGAAGGGGGAGGTATATCTTTCATGTGAAGAGATTTCTGGAAAATATATGTTATTTATTTCAGTCTTCTCTTGCTCGTAGATAGAGAATACTTGGTGAAACTTAAAAATAACCCACAATTTGTTGCTTTATTTTTTGCATAGATCTAAGATTTATACAAATATATTTTATACAATTAGATGTTTTGATGGCAAAAAAAAGTTTGTGTATAATTTCTAGATGTCGAAAGATGGAATTTTTAGAAACGAGTTTAAAAAAATAAAATAATATTTTTAAGGTAAAGTTTCTTTGGATCCAAAAGGTCATCATCGACACTGAATTTTGTGAGAGGAGTTTATAACCTGATATGAAACAAAATATTTTGTAAACGATTTGATTATTAAAAAATCTCAAAATAATAAAGAACATTTTTTACCGTCAGGTCGTACATAATAGTCAAATAAATATGTTTACCTAAAATATCCCAAATATTTTGCTAAAAAATAAATAAAAAGGGATTTGATTTTTTTAAGATATTATTTAAAGGACCTGTATGTTAGTAATGAAGTCAAATAGTATACTATTCTGATATTAGTAGAAGCTATTATCAAAAGAGTGCATTATTTTTTTTGTACCCTGATAGAGTGTATACTTATATACTCATAAAGGCCTACATACAAACCAACGGACAACTGCAAATAGCAAACTTATTTCTGGTTATTGACATTAATATGAAGTTCTATTGAATCATACTTAATAGAAAAGAGGATTCGAGTCGTCTATTACAGAAAAATATAATTTTTCATGTAGGTAGCAAGAGAAAATTCAGTAGTAAATCATATTTTATTGACGCACATCAACAAGACTGTATCGAGTGAGAATAAATCACACCTATATGACCTATGCTGAAGAAATATGTTAGGGTTGTGTAATGTGTTGAACTACCAGCAAATAATGAGTCCATAATAATGCTATTTATCTTTAAAAAAAAGGAAGGAAAAAAGTACATAAAATGACAATTTCTGCGGCACGTGATTGATTGCCAATATTTGTTTCTGAAACACGTGTGGATCCACTTCATATATCACACATTACATTATTTAAGTGTCTATAACTATATATATTATATTTTCACATACAACTATGAATAGTATGTACAACTTACATCAGATAAGTTTTCCATTTTATTCCATCAA
This sequence comes from Timema poppense, assembly GCA_902141375.1. Taxonomy (NCBI): domain Eukaryota; kingdom Metazoa; phylum Arthropoda; class Insecta; order Phasmatodea; family Timematidae; genus Timema; species Timema poppense. The sequence goes on along the minus strand of CABFOV010000001.1, from coordinate 334,428 downwards.
ATAATTTCTTAGAAAAAAAATACAAAAATTGGGTATTTAGCAATTCAATCGCCAAATGCATGATCTATACTAGTTTTCATTATTGAAATTTAAATTAATTTCTTTTAATGTCCCAATAGGGAGGTTTATTATGTAGATTTATACCCTATTAGTGACCTAATTTGAGTGCTAGGTCTATATTTTACAATTGTATAGTTTACTGAATCAAATAGGTAAGTTTATAGTTTATACATATTTTCAATACATGCACTTAGTTAAATAAAATAATATATAAAACATGTCCACATCAAAAATTTCAAAATTTGTGTATAGATTTTTATTGAAATGTCTATAATATTAAATGGTGCGTATAACCTAAAAAGGTAGTAAGAGGTGGTGCTAAAAACAAAAACAAATATGGTATTCAAATAGAATAAAGGTACGTACAAAATGTGTAGATCAAATCAATGCTGTATGAAACTTCTAGCCACACCTTACGATATTGATGTTCAACCTCTTTTTTATGTACAGTATGTCTGTTAAATATTATTAGTGGATGATCTTAGCTAATTTTAAAGCCCAACGCCAAATTTAAACAACAGATTGTCCATTTACTATCCGCATGGCGATACATTTGGTGGTATTTTACGGGTATAGAACGAGGGACATTTGTACCATAAGACACTTACCTTTACTTACTTAATCTATGTCATTAGTAGCTAGAAAGTTTACTATCGCACTAACAGAAGTACGCCAACTATCCCTTACTCTACCACAAAAAATAGTTGATAAGCAATGCTTGATACGCGTCCTAAGAAATGTTCCAAATTCTTCCAATACAGGATATCACACCGTCACGTCCAGATATGACCCATTCTCTACGTCCCTTGCGTATGTGCGTATGACGTAAACCGTCGGTTTCCCTAGAATCATCCCCTAACCCTGACGAACGCGTCTTTTTGTCAGGAGCGTCGCTGCTACGTGGGTCCCCTCACCCTCTTCTCTCCCTCCCCCCTAGCACTCCCCCTCGTGGCTCATTCCGAGTGATGGCTAGGAATGACTCAATTGAAGACTTCGCAGGAATACTGATGAGATTAATCCGTGCTACCGAAAGAGAGACAGACAGACGATGTGATCCCCGCCAACAGAGTGGAGGTCCATCCCTTCCTTCAAGTCACTCGGTGACACCCGACACAAGACAACAAACAAGTGAGGAGGGAGAGGGTGGGGTCATCGCCCCTCTGGACCGTCTGGCAGGTCCATGATCAAATAAACAGACGATTGTTTACAAACCTTGGACTGCCGGGTAATGATATAGAGATACATTAGTTATATTATACGTTACCCACTTCGGTGGTCCAATGGCTTACGGCGTCACTCTTGAAAAATAATGGACAGTCAATTAAGGGGAGGTCGGAGTTCAAAACTCATTCGGGCTTATTGTGTATCTTTTTTCATAAGTTGTTTTTCATTTTCTCTCTCTATCTCCGAGAAAACGTGGGTACACTTACTTTGAATTCAAAATTTAACATCCCTTCTACATTCTTGTAATTAGTTAACTTGCTTGTAACCAGAACGGAGTGAGACGCAGTGACAGAAATTTAACACCCACACATTTTTCCATATCTTTGGGGAATCGACCTCGGGGACCTGAAATTCAGTAGGAAAATGCGCTACTGACCTAGTTTATGCTTCGTAACATATTTTCTTATTTTTCTGAGTGCTTTGCGGGAGTATTTCTTCACCAAGTCACTTTTCTTATCTGATACGAGACAAGTTCCGATGAAGAATCTTGATTTATGAAAGCAGACAAAAGAGGCGTAGGCTTATACATGTGCAAGAGTGGAAGTTAAAACAATATTTCAAGATTTAGACTAATATCAGTTTCCCAATTAGGGTTCTAAACTGAAGAGTATCCGTTTCTGGGATGTCTGACGTCATATACAACGGCCTTCGCCCGCCTGCATGGCCAACAGCCGCCCGCACACCTTTACACATTTCCTCGTTGTCGCCTGGTCAACTGTCCTTCCAACTGTTTGTTACGAGCAAACTCTGGCTTGTGAAAACGGGCTCACCTGGTTGTTCTAGTTACCAAATATATGTTCATGAAAATGTTGGTGTATTTATATTGAATCAACACTTCTTATCATTCAAACGTTCTGAAAGATACAAATAAGTAAGAGTAAGACAAAACAATCTCCCACCTGATGACTTTCTAAACTGATCGCCTGCCTAGAATCGGGTTTTCCCAAGCGAGTATTGTACCCCAAGCTCATTTGACCACCTGCTTGCTAGCCCACTTGCCCTACCACTTGCCCTACCACTTACACTTCAGCCACACTTTCATTTCAAAGTTATGCTTGTTGATTGTTATATTTGTAAGAAAAGTAATTTTCATAACTAGTGTAGCCTTAGAATAACCCAAATTAAAGGGATATTTCATCATTTTTATCCGGGTAACGCCGTTTTAATTTTAAATTGTATTCAACTAAACCACGTAGTCACACATAAAGTCAAAAACCTATACATTTCGAGTTTATTATTGTATATTATACTATCCTGGCAACTTTTAGCACCAAAAATTTATATTATTTTTATAAAATAGTTTTTTTTAATGAAATTTGACACTTTAGCTCAGTTAGTAGTATGTCTTTCTACCGAGTTAAGGGTCTTAGGATCGATTCCTGTCAAGACATAAAAATTTATCACTGGGTAAATGTGGGTTTCCCCTTTCACAGTGATGTATTGAGGGCCGGGCTCGATGTTGAGTCGATTTATCTATTTAAGTTTGTTTAAAGGTCATGTGTTGATAGAATCAGTCGGTTCAGAAAGTGCACGCTAGATACCACAAATTAAAAAAATGTAAATGCTATATGATTATGCTATATAACAAATTAAAAGTTAAGAAATTCTGACTAAATATTATATTTATTTAGCACCGCGTCATAATAAACGTTCGAGTTATATTCTTAAGAATTAATTACACTAATGGATTAGAAATTGGGAAGGTTGAATTTAGAGGACGTGAGCTCGCAAACACGTGGAAGGAGAGTGGAAAACAATTTCTGAAAAACCACCCCCAGTTCACCCGACCTAGATTCGAACCTCAATTTCCCCGTCCTCGGCAGTCTAGCTCAACACTAAACTAGTGCGTTAGCTAACTACGCCACCGAGATGGGTAAAAATATTATAAATGTACAGAAAGTTTATAAACAATATGATATAAAGTATTATCCTCACTTTAAAAATCACAATTATTATAATATGTGTAATCCAACAAATATGACTTAGTTTTTGTAAACCATTGTTAAGAATTTATCTACTTTACTAATACCAATACAGTAATTAGCATACCATCTACTTCAGTGGCCGAATGATCTAAGGTTCACCACTCTCCATTCCCGCAAATGCAGGTAGATTATCTCTAGAATGTTTCCTTCTTTATTCCTACCCCATTAGAGTAATTAGTATATATTGGTATAGTCTGAACAGACATTAAGACGCGTTAATAAAATAAATAACTAAAATATTTATACAAGTATAACGTTTAACTCATATTTTGGAATAACAAAAATAAAATGTTTGAAGAGATAAAATAAGCCAATTAATTCAAATATTTTGAAGATGCGATGATAAAAAAGATACCCTTTTTTTTATGAAAAGTGAGTAAAACAGAAAGTTATTTAAAATAAAATTATTGTTTATTCCTTGTTATAATACAATTAATCAATAGATTCAAGCTTAATAGTTAAGTTAGATTTTATAAAATTTACTTATTTAGATAGCCTTCTAGCAGTTTTTTATTTTTTTATTTCTCATATTAAGAGACAGTATTGATTGTAATCATAAACATTCTCAAACTCAAGATTATGATGAATCTTTACGTTGAGTGTGTGTCCGAAACCCCCCTTCAAAAAAAAGTATTTTACAAAAATGTATGTATCCGTGTCTCTCTGCCTGTCTATCCCATGCCCTAGATATAAAACGGTTTGATGTATTTTGTATAAACTTGATATTTAGATGTAATAGGACTATACCTCGAGACTTTTTGTTGTTGTTGTTGTTGTTTTAACCATAGCCCTAAAATTAAAGGGTGCTTACTTATAATGTTTTTTTTAATTCCACAATTTTAGAAAATCGCTCTAATGATTTTATTTAAAATGGATATCCATGGAGTGTGTTGACCGTTTAAATAAAACTCTATGCTTGGTTTTTGGGCCAAAAATTATTAATGGTTTTCTTACCGATGAGTGATTTTTAAAAACTCAAAATATTTTGAAAATTACTTAAAGTTAAGTATTTGATTTAAAATATATATCTGTAGAGTGTTTAATATGACAAATAAATCCGTTTACTGATATATATGAAAGTATGGGGGGGCGGGGTTTGTATAAGGGTAATTTAAAGTCACCTTTTTTTAAAATTAGAATATTTTTAAAAATGGATTTAGCGATTTGGTTCAAAGTGGAGGTCTGTTTAATTATTAATACCGAATGAATTATATGTGTATTTGTCTTACTAAAATAAAATTAGGGTAGTTAACTTATTATTAGTTTTTGTAAAATTTGATTTAAAAAATAGTTTAAACGATTTTATTATTATTAATAATAATATTTAGCACCGCGTCTTACTATCCGTTCGGGTTATACACTTTAAGTACTAATTACTCAAATGGATTAGGAATTTGGGAAGGTTGAATTAGAGGAAGTGAACCCGCATTTGCGTGGAGGGAGAGTGGAAAACCATTTAGGAAAAACCACCCGACCAAGATTCTAACCTCGATCTCCCCGTCCTTAGCAGTCAAGCAGCTCAACACGACTAACGCGTTAGACAACTACGCCACCGAGGCGGGTGACTTTATTTTTGCTGTCGGGGAACTATTTTACATGATCAATAACAATGTAAGTTAATTTTTTTAAATAAATTAATTTAAGGGTTGTTTATTCAAGACAATTAATAGAAAAATTTAAAATTTCCAAAATTTTCTTTGAAGATTGAGTTAAAAATGGGTTTTTGGAAAATATATTTCATGATAGATATACAAAATTGTATTTTTACAAATTAAAAATAACTTTATAAAATATTAATTAGGATTTATTTTAATATTTGGGCTTTAATTATATATATATATAAATAAATATTTAAATACATATTTTATATAAATATTTACATTTATATATGTATTTGTATAGAGTGTATATAGTCATTAAGGAATACTTATGGGTAATTTACTGAAAACCTATTATTAAAAACTTTCTTCCAAATATAAAACACAACATTAGAAAGTTGGTGCGATAGTCTCATACCATTTGTTTATATGTATTTTTCTAAATGTGCGGATATTTATATTTAAATACCGTAACTACCTACTAATGGCATAAGGATTAGCAAGGTAGAATTGAAAGTAAATGTACAATATTGAGTGGAGAGAAAGTTTAAAACCATTTAGGAAAATACACTCTCAGTAAATACGGCTGGGATTCAAACCCCAAAATCACTTTAACAAGCGAATTATACAAGAATAGCTTGACATTTATTCATTTTGCGCTTGGGTATATATGCGCGTGGGTATATATATATATACTTGTAAATATTAGAGATGGGATGATACCAGTTTTCCGATTCCGATTCTTGATTTCGATTCTTAAATTTTTACCTCGATTTTTCGATACTCGATTATTACTGGAATTGACCTGAAATGAAGTGGAAACGGCCATATTGGTGTATGATAATAGAGACCAATTTGGCTCTCGTGATAGTTAAACCATTTTACCAATTTGATTTTATTCTATAGATTTCAGTAAACGTCTATTAGAAATTAATTATACTTTTAAAACATTTTTGCCTTAAAAAATTACAATCATGACGTTCATTTTGGCTTTAACATTTTGAAATAAACTTTACCTGTATTATTATTATTATTATTTAATTTGTGACATTAAATTTGCAAAGCAATAATAATATATTTCTTAACACATGGTTGGTATCTGTTAATATGGAGGCCTATTTGTGTTTTTTCTTGAATACACTCTGCTACCACGGTAAATATGTTTACATATCGAAGCACAACATGAATTTATGGTTTTCAAATCTAATAAATGCTTTTATAAGTTTTACTATACAAATACATAGAATAGTTAACGAAAAATGGACTACAAATGGCCTTTAATAATCGATATTCATTAATCTCTTAATAAAGCATTCACGATCATTTGCACGTATCTTTAGGAATGTAGGCATCTATAATCGAGGTATTTTCTCGATTCTATCGATACCCTTAAGAAGAGATAGGTACCAAGGAATCAAATTTCCCATCTCTAGTATATATAGATATATAATTGTGAATATATATATAGATATATAATTGTGAATATATATATATATAGATATATAATTGTGAATATATATATAGATATATAATTGTGAATATATATATATATATAGATATATAATTGTGAATATATATATATATATAGATATATAATTGTGAATATATATATATATTCATATGATTTTATTTATTTATTATTGTTTTACTTTTGCTTGGGTAATAATTAGGCTAATGGTTTTAGGGATTAATATAGTTACATTAATAGGAAGTGTACCCGTATTTGCGTGGAGGGAGGGTGGAAAAATCTATTGAAAAACCACCTTCAATACATCCGACCAAGATTCGAACCTCGATATTCCCGTCATTGGCAGTATAGACTATTGCAAGAGTAGCGCGTTAGACCAAGCGGCCACCGAAGTGGGTCATATTATTGTATTAAAGACACTAAAATATTAGGAAATCGGTTCTCTTATTTGAAACCATCTTCAAATAATAAGGTTTTTGTATAATTATATTAAATACAAAGCATTTATTGTGTGAAAAAGGGGACTGTAACAGTGTATATAATTAATTTCTGAGAAATGTTTATTCTTCACATAGTGATAATAAAAGCCGTTCTTCTAGTCCATACTTGCCGAGTATAAAAGCTTCAGACAGCTTGAAATTTTGTTTATCTTGTCTCCTATACTAGAGTGAGCTATTTTCTATCCAATTTATTTATGATTAGTATTAAGGTGTTGCAGAATTTAATATGCACTATACATTTTCGAAGTTGCTGGCAATCCAAAGCTTAAAGGAAGGTTAGATGAACTTGCAATGTATAAATATATATATTTTTAATAACCAATACACACGAGCGATGTTTTCTTCCTTAATGCAGTAAAGTTACTTGTAATAAATCGACGATTTTAACTATTACGAAGGGTCGGTTATTGGTCTATGGGCACAGCAGTGATGAGGGATTTAAGTGTCCATTGCTACCAATAGTAACAGTTGAAAGTGAGAGGAAATTTCATATCTAATATTACGCTGTTTGTTGATTCACACAATAAGAATATACCAAGGACTCATTTTTTAAAACAGCAAGATTAAATACTTATGTTCAAGCGTTTTCACATAATATACTGAGCACTGAACATTTTGGGAGCTCTGGACTGCGCATGCGTGCCTTTAGTATAACACCCATTGAGACGAGTCAGAAAATTTAAGGTCTGCTACTACTCTGGAGTATGAATTAAAAAGTCAAGCTATTATAGTTGTTGATTACGGTTATAGCCGCATATAGATATATTATTTTAAGTGAAAGTGAAACCTGATCTGTTGAGTATCATTGAAAGTGTTATAGTTTTCATCTTAATTTTGGAATGCTCACTTTTTACAGGCTTATAAAAAATCCTATCATAAATTTGTGTGTGTTTGTGTGAATTAAAATTTTAATACAAAGCTTGAAACAATATGGTATATTTGTTAAACCCATGAATACCTCTATAAAATATATACATTTTAAAATCTTTTTCCTCAATCTTATTTTTTTCCCATAAGCTAAGATATTTCCTTCCACTTTTGTATGAAAACAAGGAAATAACTGTTCAATTTTCTAAAGTATCTCTTCTGCATCACATAAAATTATATCCTAAGATAATACAAAACTGTGCACACAATTTCATGATAGCTATTTGTTTTGCTAGTAGACGCTCTAGTAGCTGGTCTTTCACATGGCAATAGTTGTGTTGTACTATATTTATTACTTAACTAAGCAAGGAAACATCATGAGAAAGGGGCATTAAACTTAGTTCCCACTTTAAACACAGAGTTAGGGATAAATTAGATCTAATTTAACACTATCTTACACCAAAGATCATAAATGAAATAATATACACTGTTACCTACTCTATGGGATTAGAAAATAGGAGCATTGTTACAGAAAAATTGAAAAAAGGGAAACAAATTTGCCTATCAAAGTTCATTAGAATCAAATTCATTGTCAAAGACCTGAATTAAAAAGTCTATTTTCTTATAGTTCAGATATAATCGGTTTTATAAAAATAAATATAAAATTATTATTATTATTATTTAGCACCGCGTCTTACTACCCGTTCGGGTTATACGCTTTAAGTACTAATTACGCTAATAAATTAGGAACTGGGAAGGTTGAATTAGAGGAAGTGAACCCTTATTTGCGTGGAGGGGGGGGGGGATAGCCATTAAGGAAAAACTACCCCCAGTTCACCCGACCGAGATTCGAACCTCGATATCCCCGTCCTCAGCAGTAGAGATCAACACGACTAGCGCGTTAGCCAACTACGCCGCCGAGGCGGGTTTTTAAAATAAAGATTGTTATCTCTAATAGGTATATATTTACAATGATAAGTTATTTCGTATATAAAATATTATTATTATTAGCACCGCGTCTTACTACCCGTTCGGGTTATACGCACTTACGCTAATGTGTAATGGTAGGGTGATGATATGAAATGGAAGACCTACAGTTTAACGTGGAATCCGAACCACGGTGGAGGCCTGGAATTCCTCGTATCTAAAATAGTTTCTGAGAAATGATGAAAATTGAAATATTTCCCTAATGTAAGGTACTCACAAAGTCATTATGAGAGAATTAGGATCTCCATCTTGTTTATAATGGTAAACAGTGTCTATATATAAAATTTAATCAAAAACGTTCAAAGAATTTAGAGAAAACTGATTTTTGTCTTTTTGCCCTTCAGTAAACCACCCTTAAATTTGGGGCTGGATATCTAATTCCAAATACCCCTTGAGGGAACTTTATGAAAACCCCTGATATCAAGTTTTAGCTCAATCGGTAAAATAGTTTCAGCTCTAGCTCAAGGTACAGACAGACGGACAGACATACGGCATTACGAAAACCACATTTTTTGTTTCAGGGGCACTTATCAAAATCTCGTGTTCGATCTTTTTTGACGATCCCAATACTTCTCTCTTCGAGGTGTTGATAGAAAGTAAAAATGAAACTTAGAAACATTAATTTGATAGCACAGCTTATAGCGTAGAGTTTGAAAATGTTCACTTCTCTTGCATGGATCCACTTTGGTGTAGCTTATAATATAGAGGTCCACCTCAGTGATATTGGGGTAAATTGCCTACCTCAAGACGTAATATTCGTGGGTTCAAACCCAGCTGGCGGGACGAATTTCTCTTGAGTGATTTAAGTCCGTGGCATGATTTCCTTCAGAGGAGAAGTAAATGCATTGGTCACGTGTCAAATTTGGCATGCTAAAGAACCCTGGAAGGTGTATGAAATTACCTACTTAGGCAAAATTGGTAGACTCAATTTACCCTGATAGGTAGCAGTATTACTTTGATCCATTACACTATCTTAGAGCTTACACTAGGGTCCGGAAAACTTTTTATTCCCCAATCGACTTATAGATTTAACAAAGGTCCTGCCATCACCCACCCTTTCTCCACTTCACCTTAGTCTATTTTGTATGTATACATCTCATATTTATTCCTTAAATTCAATTTTTCCTCAAATATTCACGTTTGTACCCTTTTAGAGAAGAAATAAATATTGAATTAATACAATAATATTCATATTAAACTATTTAGTTTTCTCATAGCCCAATTCAGTGGTTGAATGCTCTAAAGCCACTCTTGTGTTAGACTTATGATGGAGATATCATGGATTGAATCACGGTCTGATATACTGTGGGTGCTTTTTCCTAATTGGTTTACCACCTTCCTTACAGCCAAATTCTGGTATATTACCGCTGAAATACTTACTTCCTCATCCCTAATCACCGATTACGAGCGTCCAAGTTAATTTGTTTCACACTCGAATATTGTTTTGAAGCATTTGATATATTTTTGCGAGTCTAAAAAACTCAAAGATTGATTTTTACTGACAATATAACTTTCTTAAACGATATACTGAAAATGTCTGCAAGATCAACAAGTCGATCGTGATAAACTGGTTGCCAAACTTTGGCCTAGACCATAGAAAAATAACGCAAGGTAAGTTTGCTACTTTAGAGGATCAACATGGAGTACAAAACTTAAACCCACCGTCTACCCTGACAGGCAGCAAAGCTTATCTTGCTTGGTTCCGCTATGGTGTACCTCATAGGATAGGGCCATATTGTAATCATTCGAAGTGATACTGATACTTTTGAGAGCCAACATAGTGTACGTGAAAAAGGATCTAGGTAGTTGATTAGACTAAAATTTAAGCCATTAACAATTATCAAGGCGTAGAACGTTGATAACCGAAACAAGATTGGCCTTGAACTGAAGAAAACCGTTTCGAATGTCCTACCTTGATCCTTCTACAAGTTTATATTTCTTACTCTTTGAAAACGATGACTGGAAAAAATACTTTCGATTCAACTGTCCTTTTCGTCCATTATAATATGAATAGGTGGGTGAATTGGGTCTACTTCGCAAGTTTAGGAAAATTGTCAATGCAGTCTATTAGAACTATTTCATTCCCAGTTCATAGAAACACATACATATTCGGACATTATATATAAATATAGAAGTAGAGCATTTTATAAAATACATACAATGAGACATAGAGCAATTTGATATATTTTATAATACAAATGTCTAAATTTTTGTAGATTTGGAATTTTTTTTCAAAATAATGAAAGATAAATGTTTTTTTTCTGTCACGGCGTCAACAGAACATATTATATGTTAATAAAGGTATAGACTAATATATAGATTATGTATGTAGAGCCATACTTTTATTGATGCATATATAAATATATAGATGAATATATGTTACTGAACTAGTAAAAGCAGAATAAGCAGTTGCTGTGTTGATTATTTAAAGATTATTATTTTTATGCATTTTAAATTTTGTTAATACATGGGCAAGAATAATAAAGCAATTTAAGACAAACCAAGAGACCAATCCCTTTATAGGCATATGTGTTTGTGTGACCACTACCCACCATCTCCAAGCTAAATATTTTAATATAATATACAGTTTAGTCAAAGTATTGTCAGAACCTCAATAGTATCTCTGTCCTTAACTTATACATGGACGATACAAACTACTCGGAAACTATAGAGAAATGTAAAATAAAATATATATGAATTAATTAATATACTTTCTGGAAAATTTATTTAGAACCCACTCTATAACTTGGACACAAATTGACGTGCAACAGTGTAGGAAATGGCTTTATTATGTTCAGGGGCTCAAGCACACCTCTAGCTGCACAACGCAATCATACTCCAAAGTCAAAGGTTGCTGAGTTATGATAGATCGCGATCATCTGATCACTTAATTGTAAGTAATACCTGCTTCGGTGGCCACCTGGTTTAAGGTGTCACTTTCATGATAGACTATACTGCTGATAACAGGTAGATCAAAGCTTTAATCCCAGTTAGGTGTACTGAGGGTGGTTTTTCTTAAATGTTTTTCCACTCTGCCCAACGCAAATTTGTGTTCACTTCCTATAGATACAATCTTCCTCATATCTAACTCCTTAGAGTAATTAGTACATATGCGAATAACCTGAACAACGATGCTAAAAAAATTGTAGCTGACGATTTTCCGTACGTCCATCAAAGGCTCTGCATTAAAATATTAGTGAAGAGTGACCCTAAATACGGGATGACTCCTGAATACTTCAGTGTTAGAGCATTGGTATACTAAGCCAAAGGTTCCGGACTCGATTCCAATATTCAGGTTTCACTTTCACTTAAAATAATATATCTATATGCGGCTACAACCGTAATCAACAACTATAATAGCTTGACTTTTTAATTCATACTCAAGAGTAGTAGCAGACCTTAAATTTTCTGACTCGTCTCAATGGGTGTTATACTAAAGGCACGCATGCGCAGTCCAGATCTCCCAAAATGTTCAGTGCTCAGTATAGTATGTGAAAACGCTTGAACATAAGTATTTAATCTTGCTGTTTTAAAAAGTGAGTCCTTGGTATATTCTTATTGTGTGAATCAACAAATAGCGTAATATTAGATATGTAATTTCCTCTCACTTCCAACTGTTACTATTGGTAGCAATGGACACTTAAATCCCTCACCACTGCTGTGCCCATAGACCAATAACCGACCCTTTTTTACAAAAATGTCAAAGACCCTCCACATTTGGAGTTTGTCAAAGGTATCGGTAATATTACACCTCAACTCTTTCATCTTGGTTAAGAAAGGATGGGGGAGGATGGGAAGATATTTGTGTGAAAAAAAATCACCAGACTATCTTATAAATTTTTATACCTATCTAGCGACCCAATGAATCCTTTAGAGGTGTCTGTTTTGTGTTGTGTTAGATGAATGTAAAGGATGCTCCCCACTTGCTATTAAACTAACTATTCTGTCCTGGAACAAGGTGATATGAAAGTTGAACCTATTCTCTGTAACGGACAAGGCTAACCCATTGCCATGTGTGTGTGTGTGTAAGTGTGTTTTTTTTGTTTGTTTTTTTCATTTTTGTGAGGATCCGAACTCAAAACTATAGATACGCCGGTACATCTTTCCACTCTTTTCTGCAGGACAACTTTTTTTTCTTCTTCCATCCTCTTTGTATCTTCATGTGTAGCTTCTTTTATTCGATTTTTCTTTTGTTATAAAACACTTCTATTCTGTATGCGCATTCTGGGGGATGCCCCTATGTGTTTGTCACATCGCACTAGTTTTCTTCGGGTGACGTTCAAAAGGATTGAAATTTTAAAATATAAGAGGGGGAAAAATACGTTAACATCTTCTTTTTTTTATCAGTTTGAGAACATATTGAAACCTACAGGTGAACATAAACATAAACTAGGATATAATTAATATAATTATTTAAGAAATAAATTTAATTATTTTATTTTAACGATATAAGATTGTAAATAAGGAAAATAATACAGTCGGTAAATTCATGCTATACTCAGTCAGTAAATTATTTACATTTCGCCTGATTTTAAAGAATGTAAAACACAGAATACAAAAAAAAAAATACTTTATAGGTTATTCTCTATGATTGTTAAACGTGATCTCTTACTTTACACGACGAATAAAAAAAGAGAGGGTTTGAAAACAAGGTGCTTAGGAAGATATTTGCTCCAAAAACGGATAAGGGTTTTGGGGTGGTGAGAAGGCCAAATAATGATGAGTTATATATAATCCCTCTACTCATCATAAGACAATGTTATGATAATTAAGTCTCGTAAATTACGGTGGACAGGACATGCAGCGTGAATGGGAGAAACTAGAACCATGTTCAGGGTATTGACTGGCAAACCTATTAGGATGAGACCATTGAGAAGACCTAGACGCATATGGGAGGATAACATTAGAATCTACCTGAAAAAGATAGGGTGTAATGAGGTGGACTGGATAAAACTATCTCGAGATGGGAATAGGGGTTTTACGTTTGTAAGTGCGGCAATGATCTTTCAAATTCCTAATGCCATAGAGTAAGTAAACATTTATTGATTTATAATATAAGTATATATATATTTATAATATATGTATGTGTATATATGCACTTTTAATACTTATGTAAGCTTATCTCAACAAAACTTCAACGGTGGAAGGACGATCTAAATGTGACTCATCTAATCTGGTTTGTTGGTGATAGTGAGGTTTGGGTTTGAATCCTGGCCTGTTGCACTGAGGATTAATCTTCCTTTAACAGCTATACCACTCTAATTCCACATAAAAGTGGATTTATCTCCCATAAATTCTACCTTTTTCATCTCTGTCTAATTATTGTATATTTGTTTTAATTTTAGGTATTTATCTTGCACTTTTTGATCCAAATGATTATATCAGCACATGAATTAAAAACTAGCTTAATAAGAGAAAAACACCTCACTCAGTCTCCCAGCTCTTAATTTATCACTGTAACAGGGAAAATCCCAATATTTTAAAGAAAGCTATAGATTATTTAGCCATGGCACAATTTGAACCCAGACAACCACACTATCGACTGAGCTAAGTTTTTTCATTAGTAGAGCCTATGATTAAAATTCAAACATCACATATAGATAATATGACGTGGTACATAAAAATAACCAATCAGACTATTGTTTCAAGCTGAACGAAGATCATGCCACTTTACAGTGTACATTTATTTAAAATATTTTTATTTATTTTTTCTACTATCTTTAGTAAAATAGAATAGTCTAAGAAGAAAATAAACGTGAATTTTGTTTGATTCTGAAAAACTGGCAGTAAGGAGAATGTTTGATTTTAATTTTAGAAGTTAAAGTTCTATCCTAAACGGGCTCTAATACGGTATTTCCTAACCATGGGTCCATAAATAAGCGTTGATTCGTGGTCTCTAAGGGTGTTTTTTCCTAAATGGTTTCCACCTATCTTTCCGCGTAGATTCATGCACACCACCTTTAAATTAAACCTTTCTCGTTCATAACACATTAAGGTAATCAGTATATATGGGTACATCCCGAACTGGTAGTAATAATTGGTGCAAAAACAATGAGTATATAGTCTGGACGAGTAGTATGATGAGGTGAGAAAAAAATAGAGGCACAGATTGAATCACTTTCTTTTTTCAAACCATATTTATTTTTAAGTAGAGTTACAAGCACTATAATTCAGAGAATAATTTTGAAAACTAAAGAGATCCCTATCTAAAATAAGTGTGGCAATTAAAAGGCCCAACTAGATGGAGAGGTATTTCTGTCAGGGTTATAGTATCGTAGACTGATCGTGAAAGCTATAGGGGTTAAACAATTTTGTATGAAATATTTGTCAATCGAGCCAGACACATATATCTGGATACTTAAATATGATACTATGGCAATTTTAGACGGTAGCATAAATATAATCAGATATATGGTATTAAAGACAATTTAGAGGATTTTTTTATATACAGAATAGGAATTTAATAATGAGAATTATGATTCAAACTAAGAGCAAGTTCACCCGTTACTAAACTTATTCTCATATTACACTAGCCTATTATCAATTTTCAAATTATTTTTTAATTCATCAACGATTCATGGACTTGACATAAAGAAATAATTATATACCAGAAAAACTCGATAGTAAAACATCATTTAATATAGACGTACTCCAAATGAGCCAATACCCTTGGACGAACTATTTAACATTATTTTAAAGATCGTAAGAAATACCAAGTTTAGTAGCTATTTTAACTTTTTTAAATATGAACATTTTACTAAATCCACTAAAGAAAGGTATCATTTGACTTAGTTCATACAATTAAGGATTATTTAACGGCTTTATAGTGTATGTAATAAGAAAATGATTAAATTGAAAATAGTATCTATCAGTATACATTTGCATGGGTGTCCTCGCCGATTTTACTCTATCATATATTTCGACCAAACTTGAAACATGCGTAACCATCTACAAATAACCAACTGATCGATTTGGGATTTATTTTAGGCTTAAAATATCAATATTTATAAAATGTGAACAAATTTTGACACTAGAAGTCTATAGCAAAGTGTTTTCTTCACAGATGTCAGAAAAAAATATAATCTACTGAAAATAATTTAAAATTGATGGAAATGTTTATTTAAAAATATGTTGTGAATCTTGTAAATATAAAATGATCCATTAGAACTTGAATAATCATTAAGAGTTGTTTCCGTCGCCATTGTTTTATTTTGTCATGCTATTCACATATTTATACAATGAGATGGGGATGGGAAATAAGAAAATAATTCTGAGTAAATATATCAGAATTTGCATTGAGGGAGGGTGGAAAATAATGTATCAAAATACACACTCAATAAACCTTATCACGATCTTAACCCTAACCTCCACTTCCAGTCCAGTATATTGCTAGAGAGACCACCGAGTATATCATAAGACCAATGAGCTCATAGCCACTATAAAATTAACCGTGAATATATACTAGTTTTGTTATACATTTAAAACAGTTATGTATATACATTTACAACAAGCTACACAATAAAAACAGTTATGCAGTAAAGTCTTTATATATAATTTATATAATCTATAATTGTTTTTCCTATGTTGCTAATATTATTCGAATTAACAATCTCAAATTATATATATAAATGTATATATTATATTTTACTAAAATTTGTATTGTACACATTTGATCCTTAGTACCTAGAGGGCTTCTGGCAGGAAAAACACTATCTGACAGATACACAAATTACTAAAACCATTGTAATGTATTCATACGTTAAATTATATGATCTACAACCATCATGTTTTTATAGATACTATCAATACTTATAAAATTATAGTAATAAATAAATTTGTAAAATATGCTAGCAATGTTGAGCACCAAAAAAATATGTCTGCATTTTCTAAAACTTTTCTTCCTACTAGAATCAAGGTATATATATATATATATATA